>JBCEWB010143698.1:0-10870 GCA_039654565.1 Peronia peronii | reverse complement strand
GTCATTGGGTTGTAGCAGCACTGTTTTTGATCACTGAACTAAAAACAAGCCTTATTTCATGTGTATGCTTTATGAAATAAGGCAATGGGCAGCCCACAAGCCAGGCCCAGTACATGCAGGTAGGGTGACCGGTGCGTGACCTCCAGCCCGGGGTCAAGTTGGCCAGCCAACTAAGTGCGCCGCTACGGAACAGCCGTGTTCAATATTATATAACCCATTCAGCCATCCTGCTATCCTGGGGATCATATTGAATATTTCAGTTAATGGTGAAACATTTATGCGGTGTTGTTGTAGGGTGGACCTTGTGGTGTGCTTGCTGCTGTTCAGACCTGCCTCCTTCAGGAGATGCTGTTTGGGCCAAACAGACTTCCTGATACCAGATAGTGAGTATAATTAGTGTGTGCAACATTCCATTTAACAGAAATATTTGTATCTATTGTTGATGTCTGTAACACACTTTTGTTTTTGTAAGGCATTTTAAACATTTTTCTTTTTGCATAAAATCGGAACAAGCTATGACTGAATGCAAACCAAGTGATGGTTGAACATGGATATGATGTTCAATATGCTGCATGATTGCAGTGGAACCTTGGATATCATGCAGTGATAAAGGTTGCCATGAACAGCTTTTCTCTGCATGATACAGTTATTTCAAACATTGAAATTTAGTCAAACTGCTCTTGTACAAAGATATTGGGTATGCTTGTTCCCTTCATGATTATGGCCATACCTTTATTTAAGTCACAGAATATTAAAATCTGATAAAAGATGAGCATGAATGATTTAAGCTGCAAGTTTTAAAAAAATTTTCTGTTTTGGAAACAAGTATAACAATGATATGATAGTTGGACATATTTCCTACATCATATTTCATCTTTTGTTCATTGTAGCAAAAATCCAACCAGAGCTGAGAGGTCCAAATTTCTAGCGTATGGATTGAGTAGTATCTTGTGGAGAGCTGGAAACAACATACGGGCTGTTGTCACTTTGTAAGATACTTAGAACTGTTCAATCTGTGTACAACTTTCTTTGGTTGCTGTTAAATTTCAGGTGTACAGGAGAATTATTCTTGAAGATATTTTATATATGGTACTGAATTTTTTTCCAAAGAGTCTTAAGTTTTCTTTAAAATTTCTCATCAATTTTAGCATTATTGATAATGTTTGAGCTCAGTATTGTTTTTTTTTAGCTTTCTTCAAAATATTACCTGCAAAGAGATGTGTTGTTAAAAATATGTCATATCTGTACTTGAGACATTGTATTAAAAATGTTTTGGGACTTGTATTTAGTTCATGTAACTTTAGCAAGGACATCATGGAAAAAGATTGTAAGTAAAGCTTACGCTGCGTAGGATGTGATCAGTTATTTCGCTTTGAGTGCATAAAGACTAAAATTTGATAGAAAAATTTTCTGTAAGGTAATATCAGTGAACAAATGAACTTTGTGTTTAAAAACAAATGAGAAATGTAAACTGTGATAAAAAAAACAAAAACAGTGAGCATCTAAAATTTTTAATGGGATGAAAATGGTAATCAGAAATGTATGAACGCCTGTAATGGCTAATGCTTGTACTGCATGAAACCTGATTGAATCACATGATATAATTATAGCATTTTATTTTTCCAACAATCTATGACCAGACCATCTGATACGACACATATACTAAGCAGCAGCAAATTTAAACAAGACAATGTCACTGAAAGGGTAGGTGGTACTACTTGTCTCCACACTATATGTATATATACTGGTTATCTGACTATTTTCTTTCACTACCTGTCATTTCTACAAAGTGTTAAGACAATATGAAAATTATATGCAAAAAATTTTGGTTGACAAATTGATTTCACAGTTTGAAGAGGTGGTTAAAAGGTGTAGGTGAAGACTCAGTTTGCTGCGTTTCTATGACTGTTAGAAAGTACTAAAACTGAATTTTTTTGGGATTGAGCTAACAAAACTTCTATCTAAACAATTTGGGATCAGAAATTTTGTTGCAGCACAAATTTGAAGAAAAGTGATTTTTAAGTAATGAATTAGCACTGTTTTGCACAAAGTATAGAAATGCCATTTTTCAACGACAATGGAATAAAATGATAAGTGAGGCTCCAGTATTGCTTGCACTGAGATTCACTAACACATAAAATTAAAGTTATTTATTAAATACATATATATGGATACTAAACCTTGACAGAATTTAACATTGAATGCGACTGTTTCCTTTAAAGAAAATTTTTGCCTTTTTTTCTAATACTGTCATTCTCAAATATGTATAAATAGTGATGGAGAATATCTAGACAAATGAGAGGAGCATCAAAAAGAAAAAAGCAAGTGCTTCAGTACAAAAAAAAGGTTTAAGATAGCATTCTTTGTCAAATCATTAATTCAAGTCTAAATTTATTCAATTATCTAAAATGACGGTAAAGTCTTATAGACTTGAATTGTTAACAAAAATCACCAAGGGCAGAAAGGAAATGAGAAGAATAGAATGGATCAACAAATATCTGTTCTTAAATTTTTTTGGAGGCAAGGCTGGAGAACCTTATATGAACAAGCATGCAATCATTTTTTTTTGTATTTTTTTTTGTTTTGTAATTTTTTAAAAAATGAAATAATGATAGAATCAGAATCTTTGTCAAACCAATATTGGAAATGAATGGCAACTGAAGGAAATCATTTGAA
Organism: Peronia peronii; assembly: GCA_039654565.1. NCBI lineage: Eukaryota > Metazoa > Mollusca > Gastropoda > Systellommatophora > Onchidiidae > Peronia > Peronia peronii. Next base: position 8,194 of record JBCEWB010143698.1, on the reverse strand, counting down.
ACATGAATATCGATATTACAGACAGCTTTACATTACAACAATAATAATAATAACAATGACAATAATGCAGATTTCTTATATTAAATTGATTGTGATATTTTATTTGTTTCTGATTATTTCCATTTCAGTTGGCTGTTTACACATTCACAAATCAAGACGAACTTTCAAGTTTTCTGATGCAGTCTGTGACACAGGTATTGATCTTTATTCATTGTTGGCACACTTATGTCTTGTTTTCAGTTTACAATAAATGCTTGTAGGAAAACTTTTATTGGAATATGTCAAATTTTAAGAAATCAGTCAATAAATATATAGTGCACGTCATTGCATAGTTTCTTTTTCTAATTTGTTTTTTTAAAGAAAAGATTGAAAAGCCCTTTAGCAAACAAGCAAACAAAAATAGTTCTTAAAGCTATTCATAATCACTATAAATCAATTGTAAACTATCTCATTTTGTCATTCTGGATCCAACTTTCTCAGTAGATTGAAGAAATTTATAAGAACTTCTAAAAGAACTATGTGGAGTTAATGATTGATTTTGTCTAACCCTGAGAACAAAATTTTTATCAGAAAAAAAGACAGAATTACACATCTCAGCCAATCATACAGTTTTGTCAAAATTATTTTTTACATTTTATTAATATTATTATTTTGTTTTGATTCATCAGTTTGAGGCTGATGGCAATCCAGGAGTTATCCTGACCATGTACTCTGCCATACTAAGCAGAAAATTACATCTGTAAGTATTCCTCTATCAAACAGTTATCCATAATTAATGAACTTTTGTCTTCTGAATGGAAAGATTGTGGTAACTCTTCTCTCACGCAGCAACTTTCTATTTGTCATAGGATGAGGTGGAATGAGTTTTGATGTGAAATTTTTCATGCATCAAGCCACTAGGGTGAAAGAAAAATGAATGCTCTTTGCTTTAGTGACAAGATAATTGAGCTTTAATTCCTCTATGCTGAGATATTCATGGTTGCCAACCCTCCCGATTTCAAGTGAAATCGCGGGCACCCGGAAACGTGCATAAAATCCCTGATTTCATCATAAATTGAACAGTAATAATAATGAAAACAAAGAAAAATACTGAATTTGCAAAACTACAAAATTTTTGCGTAGTCGTGGGTGTAAAATCGGGAACATAGCCTAGATGTATGCATTTGATTGGGCTTAACGTTGCATTTACTATCACAGTCAATGGAGTTTTGCAGTACTCTTGCTGAGATTATGCACGCGACGCGATTCCCATGCCCGAACAATGCGCACTTGTGTACTGTTACGGCTGATGACTCCATTTTGAATGCTGGTGATCCTCAATGTCGCTTCAAATATCTCGTCCCGTACCTATCTAGATCTAGATCTACTTGTGTAGGCTAGTGCCTTTGGCTTTGGTAGTGCCAGCCTTTTCTCTAGCTTTTTTTGACTGCATATGGTGAAGAGTGGGGGATTTTATGCAGTCCCGGCCTGTGTGACTGGCCCAGTGTCTGCTGGGTTAGTAACTAATAGCAGGTTCCTGACTTTAAAGGACAAAGGCCGACCACAGTATCAATGCATTTACAGAACCAAACGCCACATGCAAGTTTGATAAGAAGAGAGAGGTAGGGGATACAGAAACGGGGAAGGGAACCAAGATCATTATATATGTTATGCCGTATCCTAGATTGCAATAATTATTGATCCTGATCATGCTCGATTTCATGATAAATTCCACTGGTTTCTGTACATGCCATACTACACAACTTTCACTGTCATGATATACCATACTTGTGTATGGTTCCTCCACCAGCTAAGAAGAGGAAGATCTACTGCAAGTATTCTATGGGGTTTACTTTCATCAAACTATCAAATCATCAAAGTAGACTAAGGAATTAATTGTAGACTAAATAGTGACTGAATTTTTCTGTATATATTTCCTAGATTTTACCTTATTTAGAAATACTGTGCATTTGACAGATGTATAAATATCTGCTGTGTGCATAAATTCTTTGACTGGATACTGCTAAACAAATTTTAGCAGCAGATTCTTGTTGGTATGTGAAATCCCTGATTTATGTTGTAAATCCCTGATCTTTTAAAGAGAAATCCCTGATTTGACCACAGTGAGGTTGGCAACCCTGGATATTCAACATTAAAATTAATTTTCGTGATTCCATTGTTAGTGAACTTCAGTTTTCTCAAGAAAGCTGATAACTGGCTTATTTTGCTTGGTGGCACAACATTGAATGATTTATTTTGTAAAGAAAGCAAGATTTCAGTTTTATTTGTTGCACATACCTGTGTGTTGAATACATGATGTAAATAATTGTAAAAAAAATAATTAATAAAAAGTATTTTTTATTTTATGGCGTAATAAGTTTGATGATTGACATGTATATATAATGTATTGTATGTTCATATATCACTTTTAATATGCAACCATATGAAATGAATGCAGTGTCAAATTTTCAGTGTGTAAAATTGTTGGTATTAATTGCAAGAGAAATAGGTGGACTTCACTTTAGTGAAATTTTTTCTTAAACTACAACCTTTCTGTGTTGAGATATTTACTTACAGAGTTATTTTCTGTGATCCCATCATCAAAAAAATACAGTTTCTCAATAAAGGCTCTTTTGACATCCAGTTTATTTCATCTGATTGTGTGCTATAAATTATTGTGTTGATCTAGACACTTCCTCATACCTTCTCAGAGTCCGAGGAGATCCTGACACATCTGAGCAAAATACTTTGATAGGATCACATGGATACTGCACCCAGGTAAAAGTTATGGCTGTAGCAACCACAGTTATGAGAATAACACATTTTTTGTGAAATGTGGAAATGGAAACCTTTTCAATAGTGAATGAATTAGATTAGTCTTATCATGCCTAGTTTTATTGAAAAAAACAATTGAGCCTGAGATTTTCGAGGTCAAAGTAAATTCCACTGATCCCATGTTAGTAAAATTCAGTTTTCTCAAGAAAGCTGACAACTGGCTGCCCAGCATGTAATATTCCATTTGTTAAGAAAGCAAAATTGTAGCTTTATTATTGCACATATTCATGTCTGTTACTGTTAAAACTTTCATTTATATCACAGAAGCAAAATTAGAAGAAGAAATCTGTGCAGATCAGTAAATGTATATATTTATGCTCTTGTTTCATGAAATAAGAACAGAAAGCTGTTGTTTCAAATTTTCTTTCATGACAACAAAAAACTGTGTTGAAATATGAATAGAAAGAGCTAAGGAGGGTTCTGCTTTACTAAAGGCATATCAAATTGAAATCTTTTTTATATGTGTTTTTCTAGATTTCTCTCAAGAAAATTTTTGATGCGCCATACTTTGATGAGGAACTGTTCCATAACATAAACATCATATTCTGTGCTTTTCAGGAACTGGTGAATCTGCTGTTGACAGGCAAAGCAGTGTCTAATGTATTCAATGATATAGTGCAGCTGGATTCAGGAGGACTAGGTGATCCTGTGATATTGAAAGGAATTTCTGGCCGATCTGATATTGGTCTTCTATCCTTGTTTGAACATTACAAGTCTTGCCAGGTCTGTCAAACAACAGGACATCTGAATTTCCTCAAACAAATTATAACAGAGCTATGAATGGGAAAATGTGCTACTATTAAATGACAAACCCAGAAATCTTTTGATTTAGCAGCATCCTTTTCACTGTCTTCCTCTCCGTCCGCAAACACACTATTTGCAGTTTGTGTTTGATTGATTGGGTGTTTACCTACTGTTGTATTCATTTTCAGGACAAACTAGTAAAATGTTTTGATTTGTTTCACACAAAGATTTGAATATAGGTTATACAAATGTGACCTAGCAGCAATACAGGAAGACTACTGCATTTGCTGCAACAGGGGTAAGGTATGGTTATAAGATGTCTATTGAATGAAATAAAAAAAAAAAAGAATTTATTTGTTGCACTAGGTGGAACAGACTAGTTAAAGATTAGGAGAAAAAAGTCTTTGCTTAAAATCAAACATGTAGTTGTAGAGACACCTATTATTACCTTAAATTGTCTTAAACTTCTGAGATATAATAGGTAGATATTGTTTTATTTCTCCATCGTCATTAGATGACTTGCACTATTTAAGGGGGGGGGGGGCGCGTCCTGAAAATATGGATTTTGTTCAAAAAATGCGATTTTGGGTTTTTGTTTTGTTTTAAAAGCCCTGCCTTTTATGCGTATAAAAATGGTATCAGAAAGTGGATATGTTCATTCTAACGTGTTTGATCAATGGTCATTCAATGGTAGGCATAGCCTACTGTCAACCAGGATTTGGCTCCATCGGACTGCTTGTGCAGTCGTAGATCATCACTGTATGATTATATATAGGCATAAAGTGCATAAGACACTTGATTATGACCTCTTCTAGCAATATCATGAACTCCAGTGCCATGGATGGGCACATAGAGGCCCTCAGGAACCCGGAAATGACTCTACAGGAGCCCTTATAATGATGGGGGATAGAGAGCAAAATTCGAGAAAAGATACACCCAGAAAATAGAAAAACAGCAACAAGAGACACAGAAGTCGTGGAAAGAGGACTAGTATGTAAAAAAGTGCTGTTCCGAGGCTGAAAGTCCAACAAAAAATTCACAATATCCATTTTTCGCTGAAAAAATAACTTCAAATGCGTTTTTCTCAAAACCCGTTTTTTGACAGTATTTTGCTATTTCCTTTTTTGTTTTGAAACCGATTCTACCAAATTTGGTATACATCGTTTTCATAACAAGACCAAAAAATGTACATATGCACGGCCCATTTGGTTGGTAAGTTTGAGAGAAAAATGGGGTTTTCGTATGAAAAAATGGCAAAATTTGATTTTTTGTTACATGACATTTTCAAAAATTTCTAGAAAATTATGTACTGCATAAGAAAGGCTGAAAATATGTAACTTTTTAGATATTATGTCAAACAATATGTTCACCAAGTTTCATCAAGTTTTGTCAAAATTTGGCGGACTAGATAGATTTTGAATTTAGCCATTTTAGAGATGCCAAAATCCAAGATGGTGGCATTGCCATGGCAACCATTTGTACAAATCGATTTTTTTTTCACTATTTTCCTCTAATTTCAACATGCCTAATTTGATGGGAAAGGTTAAAATAGTCTCCCTTTAATAATAAAAAAAATCACCTTCAGGATGCCCCCCCTTAAGCTGTCATAATGTGAACAGCTCAGCAAATCAGATCGTTCTAGATCCAGAAAGTTTGAAGCCTTATCAGAGTTACTAATTTCCTCTTTTTTTTCCACTTCATGCAGGTTGGGACATATTACAAAACACCCAAATACCCAATCTGGGTGGTTTGCAGTGAAAGCCATTTCAGTGTTCTGTTTTCTCCGCGACGTGATTTGGTTAGTGACTGGAAAGCTGAACGCAGATTTGATCTCATCTATTATGATGGCCTGGCAAGACAGCAAGAGGAAATAAGGCTAACTATTTGTGAGTGTGATGTGTGCATGTTTTTGAATAACTTGACTATGTATGATGATCTTGTTGTATTGTCGTTTAAGACAAGTATTAACGATACATATCCTTCGCTCAATTCCTTTTTTTTTATGAGATATTAAATGCAGATAAAAGTTCAATGGGACAAATGTGCTCAAACACACTTTCCCAAAGTCCAGATTGGGTATTTCTTTATTTTTCATGTACAGTACAATCCATATACATGTATATCGACATCACTTATATCGATATCCTTTTTATATTGTGATATTTTTTGGATCCTGATTTTTCTCTTCTATATTACCAATAAATAAAGTCCCTTGTGTGGACATTATTTTGATGCCATTCGTTAGCCCATTACCACTCAGTCTAACATTTACCCCAGCCAGACTTCTTACTCACAATATGGAAGATAACTCCATCATTTTACCTTTAACAATTTAAAAAATTTATAGGGAAAAAACTATCAGACCAATCCATATGCAGTTTTCACAGTAAAAATACCAGCAAAATTATCACTGGGGATTGTAGGCAACTCAGTTCCTACAAATCACCATTATATATAGCTTTAATAGCTTCTTCAAATAATTTCAGTACCTCATTCACGTCTTAAAATGCACCCAACTTCAAAAATTCATTGTGAAATAGCTGTTCAAGCTACACGCATGCAATTTACACTGGACAATGCCATTTTGAACAAGCTATCACATGATATGGTCAAAATCTCGCTAGTGGCGTTATTTGCTGCTCAATCCCATTTCTATGAAAGGACACTGAAAATCGGTGTGATTTGGCGTATATGCCAAAATGAACCAGCATCGGCAAGTGGCATATAACGGCGGTTCTGCTTGGTATTGGGTTATCCAGTGGTCTCCATCAAAGAGTCCAGTCACCGGGAGACAAAATATGTGGGCTCTTAGGCAGATGAGTTCTTCGGCGAATTGAAAAGTTTTTGCAACCCAACTGACCTCAGGCTGTTTTCACTTCTATGATTAATTGATCATTAATGTTAGTTAAAGATTTATCTATCTGAATAAGAGCAGCTTTATCCCCTCTGTGTGTGTTTCAATTAGATCTAACAAATCCTGACTTGGATTAGCGTATAATTTCACCAATAATGCCCAGCGTTTAAACATATGAGTTTTCACATAACAGTATCATTGATGAAATGAAAACATGATATTGCTATGTACCATACGGATAGTCACAGGAGTGACTCAAGTGTTTGAAATAAGCCATATACCGATCGAAGTAGGAAAACAACTGACTAGTCAGGAGGCTAGACATATTCTTCATCATACACAGAGCCAATTACGGGTTCTGTCCCACATGTTATCAAACAAAGAAATGGTTACGGGTTAGTCCACAATGTGCCGGATTATGCAGTCATACATCATCCATCACTTCCACTGCTTTGTGTATATGTTCCTTCCACCCCGGTCCCCATTTTACTGCACATCTAACTTTGCGCATTTCTCTCAAGTGGATAATTGATGTGAAATTACACAATAAGTACTCACATGTCTTGGCCTGACACCGGGCTCTTGGGCAGATTTTTTATTTGAGGGTGGGTTCTTAACGGGTAAATTACACAGAAAAAATTGTTTCGCAGCGGAGGCGTGCTCTTAGGCGGCATGTTTCTAGGTGGAGACCACTATATTGACAAGCCCATATTTTTTTTTCCCTATATTTTTGATACAAAGAAGATAAATTCGCATTTTCCCCTACCCAGAAGTTTCTCATAAAGCTAAACAAAAACTATTGTTCTCTTTCATGCCTTTCATTTGTCTGCATTGACTGATGGCACATTAGTGCTAGTGTAAGGATTGATGGATGCACAGGGTGCTGCATGGTTAGCATTTTTGTCTGTGGACTTTGCATTTGCTGGGATATAACCTAATTCATTGTGCTAGAATCTTTAGTTAAGTATGTCAAGTGCTATATTCTCATCCTGTTAAACCAGTGCACTAATAGATGAGCTGCAAAAATGGAGACAAAGCAGAGAAAATATCTAGCCCTAGTCTACTTCCTCCACCCATTTTTCTATTTTCCATCCTCCCGCTTCCTCTCCCTCCCCTCCAAAAAGAATAAAACATAATCATCCAGCAGCCACCCTGACATAGAAAATTCTAAAGGGCATGACTGCATACTGATTATTCTTCAATCACCGATTAATTTGCCTTGTCTAAGTAATCCTTATCTCTAAGTTATGTTGACTTTCTCTTATATTGACATTATTTTAATAGTTTAAGATGTTGATATATCCTGATTGCACTGTAATTATTTCAAGCTGAACCCGACTATAGGGACCTGAATTATGTCCACAGATTTTGTCAATACTTGTGAAAATGAATTACTTAGCTAGTTCACATTATCACGGTTTCATCTATTTTTATTCCTTGTTGCAGCCACTATCAATCAGTCTTACAAGCCTCCTTCATCTGAGGAAGATTTAGTACCTCCACTGGAGCACTGTATAAGAACAAAGTGAGTTTGTCGTCGTTGTTTTTAAGAAATGAATAAACCATGTGGACATCTGTATTTGTGAATTATTTTTTTCTTGTAATGTAAGCTTAGTCGAGTGATAATATAAAGTGACTTTAGCTGTGCTTATCAGAGCTACTTCTTGTGTTGACCAATATAATCAAATTTTCTGAATGTAATACCACTTAAGGGGAGGGGCGGGTCCTGAGAGTGATTTTCTAAAGTACTCAATTTAGGCTTTTTAAGCATCATATTTAAAT
>JBCEWB010143676.1:0-10870 GCA_039654565.1 Peronia peronii | reverse complement strand
CAGAAATGTAAGAGGATGGCACATTGACAAAAGAATAGAAATTTGTGCAATGAATTTTCTAAACTTTTGTGAATAGTACAAAATGCAGTAGATCTATACTTGAATTAAAGTAAAACTGTTCATTATGTTATGAATCTACAAAGAATGTAAAAATGTGTAATATTTATATCGAATGAAACCTTAAGTTCACATGCGGATGTTTTATTGGTTTGTTATATAATACATAGTAATTCTAGGTAGGAACTATGAGTCAGTAAATTTCCCTCCTTTTCCCTGATTTTCCCTCCTTTTTGAGTCAGATATCCCTCCTCTGCTATTGGGAGGGTAGGCAGGTCTGATTTTATTTTCAAATACCATTCTTCACCAAAAAAAAAAAAAAAAGAAAGAGAGAGAGAGAGAGGAAACAAAAGAAAGCAGAAAAAAAAAAAGTCGGCCTTTCATCATGATTTAGTTGTGCCTCCTCCCCCCCTACAGTGTTGATCCCATAGAGCTGTGCAGTCTTCTGACCACAGTGATGCGGGACCAGAGAGTGGATGAGCCCAATTCCCGTGGCTTTACTCCACTGCTGAATGCAGCTAGCTCTGGAGCCACTATCTGCTGTATGCACCTCCTACAGGTATAATATGTCTTTGGATGCTCCCTTTGCTTGTTTTATTGCGATGAAAGTTTCTGTTAATGAAATTTTCATGTTGGTAATTTAGATATTTCTTTCATTGTAAACTTGTGAGCAGTGCAGTACCAGAAAGCCACTTGTTTGTTCAAATCTGTTATCAGATACTTTGAGCACAAAGAGTGACATGAATAGAGCTATGTATATTATTATATTAATCTGAGCTATTTTTGGTCAGTTTGTTCCAGAGATATAAGTCAGCATGATAAATTCGAAAGATATTTTCAACATAAAATTTCGAAGACAATACCAGAAGTCAGTCATTCTGAAATCTTTACCAATCAGTATTGTTCTTTGCTGGAATTACATGCATTTATGTTTTGTTATTTTGACCATTTTAGAGAGGAGCAAATCTTGAAGCCAGAGAATTCAGAGGCAATACACCTTTGGGTATGGCTATCTCAGGAGGATATGACAGGTCAGTTGATTGCATATGTGGGTGATTCCGTAAAAATATGTACAAAAGTGTGGTATTTCAAGAAGACAATAGATTATACCTAGTTTGTCTCAAAACATATTTGCGTGTTGTCTTTATTATGGCTATCTCACAAGGATATGGCGGGTCATTTTGATTTCATAAATTGATGTTTCCACATCACATATGGGTCATTTATGAAGACCATAAATTATATCTTGTTTCAAATCATGTTTGTATAGCGTCTTCATGTTTGAATTAATTATTTTCAAAATTTGGTCATAGCAACTGGGCAGCTTCACTTTTATCTGGCTATTCTTCTTCCCCTGTTTGCTACAAAATTTGTGAAACTTTGATTGTGATTTCAGTTGTGCAATTATGCTGATGCAGCGCAAGTCCAGCTTGTCCTTCCCCATAATACTAAGGCTTCCAGGAAAAGAAGAAGTGAAAGAGCCAGATGATAAGAAAAAGAAGAGACCCTCTCTGATGTGGCGGCCAAAGAAACAGTGGCAGAGAGGACAACCCAGAGAATTGCCTGGAGAAAGCATTTCTCTCTTTGAAGTATGGCTTCCATTAAGTTTGCTTGTCCAACATATCAATGATGAGTATTGTAGTTTTAGAAAATAAGACAAAATGTCATAAGATGTACAGAGTGAAAATACTCAGTTACATCGTTTTCAGATTGTCATCGACATTTCATTATTATAAACAAAAAGAACTTTCATTACTCCACTCAGTTACATAGCTTTTCGGTTCACATTAAAATTTGTTGAAATGGATTATTTTTTACAGCCTGTCATTTTGTATTTGTATTGTGTGTCTTTCACCATCAATTTACTCTCACCATCACTTCACATTGTAACTTGTCAATGTTTACTTTTTGTTATAGGGAAATTATGTCTTTGAAATATCAGGCATTATTACATATTTGGATTTTTATAAGCTGGAGTCCAGCGATTACTGACATTTACTATCAAGCCAAAGTTTTTTGTTTTTGTTTGTTTTGTTTGATTTTCTCCTTTTTTTTTTTTGTGTGTGTGTGTTTTTTTTTTGTACTTGCAATACTTTTTTTGGCATTAGAATGTTTAGACTGTTTGATGTCGACAATAAATAGAAAGTGTTTGTGCGCAATTGCTCATTAGCTTTACATTGTCAGTAGTCATTTGCTGAGGCAAAAAAATAAGGATGATAGATTTTAAGCATGTAGTTGAGAAATAGTTATGTGTCCTTTTTTTTTCTTTTTTATTTCTTGCTTCTTTTCTGATCTGTCAGAGCCATACATGGATTAAATTTATACTGTATGAATTTTATTTCTCAGGGTGCTGTAAAAAATAACCTGACAGGTGTTGCCCACATGTTATTAGATGCATTGGGTATGCCAATGGAAGCTGTAGAGGTGAGTGACTTTCTAGATGCAGGTATTATTGATAATTCCAGTTTGTAAGCTGTGGTGTTTACAACTCACTGTTTTAAATCATGGTTTGTAACTTGCACATTGTGTATGTGTGTGTGCTTGGGGAAAGGGGGGGGGGGATGATAACTTTGCCCACTTACTTCATTAGAACAGTAGCTGCTAGTGTTATTTTTACTTTTTTGAGGGGGTTGCATATGTAGGATTACCAACATTTGAAAAACAAACTGTAAATTTATATTATACTTGTTTAATTACATATGCCTTAATCATTATTATATGTATCATGCTGCATAGTACTGGTGATGTAAGCTGAAATAACTGTTTGACAGCATATGCTATCTGGTTGGTATTATTGTGTATACTATACTTCACTGATCTGTGCACAGTAGAAATTAAAGTAAACTATTAAATTATGCTTCCTCAGGCTGCATTGAACCTGAGCAAATTTCACTTGGCCCTACGTTTGTTGAGAAGAATTCCAGATGTCAGTCGACTTCATGCCAAAAACAAGGAGAGACAAAATCTCCTGCATGTCTTAGCACTGAAGACCAGTCGGCATGATCCAGATCTACAAATTAAAGTGAGTTTTGTGATGCCCTGGAGAGTAAATTTGAGATGTCTTTATTTTCATGAAGTAGATCTATGTTTATTAACATCTTTACATATTGGGATTTGACATAGTACAAATGAATGTCACATTTACCCCATTATCTTTTTATCAAGGGTTGTATGAATATGAAATGGTGTTGGTGGCTCTTCAAAGGCACCTTTGTCTCCACCATCTTACCTCCGTAATGCCACTTTCCATGGCCTGCATGTCCTGCTTGCTGATGTCTTTCAAATAAAAGCTCGGCTGCTGCATTTAAAATGGGTATCCTCTCTCAGACATGTTTATTTTACAGCAGATAGAGTTCAGCCTACAGATGCATTTCTAATACTGGGACAGCAGGGCATACTATAAAACTTTGTTCCAACTCTCTAGAAAGAAATGGGTGTAGATGAAGCAACAAAATGGAAGCTGTTTAAGTTTCTTTCTGAACAGAAATTATTGAATACTTAGTCCATTCATGCATCTAAAATGTTGTGATGAGGGAGACGGAAAAGCTGGATATATGTAAAAAGAGTGCTTTGAAATGCAGGTCTTGCAAAACAAATAGCGATATTTAATGTCTCACCTGTTAATAAGGAATCTGACTTACTCCCTGCATCTTGCCAGTAACTTTTATTGAAAGACAAAAATTTAAATTGATGTCAGTATTGAGTCTTGCTCTACTTTGATACCATTGGTCAGGTTGCTGGGGCATTACTACAGAAGAAAATTCGCCTTGCTGACAGAGATGCTCATGGTTTTACTCCTCTGATGTATGCAGCCCTGAAACATCAGTCTGTTGCTCTGGCCAAATTTTTGATTGGTGAGCTTGAATTTTTATCGTTTGCGAAATTTTTCATTGTTAGATCATGGAATTACACCTCAGCACTGAGATGCATATCTTGAGATTTTGTTATAAGCTGGCAGATCTTAATATCATAATGTTAGAAACGTTTTGTTTGAAAGTTTGTTTATAGATTATGTTTTATGTGTGATATCTTCTTTTATTTATGTGTGATATTTTATTTCATTTTCAGTTGTTTAGATTGATTTCTGTATAGCTTTTTGTAATGTTGTCTTAATGGATATTTTTTCCCACAGATAATGACTTGGAATTTGACCCCAGCTTGAAAGATAACAGAAACAGGGGCATTATGGCTGCCTTTATGTGGAATTATGTCTGGGTATCTGACAAATTCAAGGTTGATGAAGTCAGGTGAGATCTCTTACTGATATTGGATTACTCATGTTTTATATCTGTGTTCAGTAACTATTATTTGGGATGAAAATTTGAAAAGAATTTAAAAGACTGCTTTTGTCATATAAGGTGACAATAACTGGATAACTCATATTAAAATAGAATCATGCTATTCACACAGATGTTGATTTTTCAGGGTATCCATAAAATCTCTACTATTTTAAAAATTTATTATAAAGGCAGTTGACAGGATTTGTTAATTAGATTTATTCTGATGTAATCAGTGGTTGCCAAAGTTTTTTTTTTACCTCATTTAATACACCTCTTTATGGGCACCATTAATTGCACAAAGCACATCAAGATGGTACTTGATTTCTTTCCATGTTCGCTGTAGCATAGCCTCATCAGCGGTGGCAATGGCATCAAAAATCCTTTGCTTCAAGTCAGTATTATCTCATAACAGCATACCGGAAACACAGAATTCCAATTTATTTATCACTGATTAAAACAAAACAAATCTAGTTAAGATATCTTATCAGCTGCCTTTTTAATACATTTTTAAAATTGTAAAGAGACTGTATGGACACCCTGTATATCAATAAGGGACATGGATTACAAAAAGATGTGTCCAACAGTCAAGTTAGTGAGAGTGCAGAATATTGGACTCAACGTTGGCAGTTATTTGAATTCAGAAGATGATTATGTATTTTTTTAAAGGTATATTTATGTTGAGAGAATCCTGTTTTTGAAAAAAAATAATTTTTTTTTTAAGTACTTTGGTCACTACAGCTAATAAATTCTTGCTTTTTTCTTCCATACGGTTTGTTGAAAAGAGAGTGGTTGGATCTTTTGGTTGATTGTGGCCGCATCTCATTTGACACCCTGTATGATCATCCTCTTCCTGATCCACTCTTGCTGGGAGCTTCGATAACGTGCAAAGAACCAGACTACTTTGAGACAAAAGGCCAAGATGCTACCAGTCCTCTCATTTTTGCAATTAGAAACTATGATCTGGGCTTAGCCAAGTACATGCTTCAGAAAGGAGCCAACCCAAATTTCCCTGATAGTAATGGTCTAACACCAATGATGCATGCTGTCAGGATGGTGAGCTTTTCCTTATAATTGTAGAAACATCAGGGATTTCAAACTTCTGACTTTTCTGTCATCGCCGACTTTCCTACTTTTGGCCGCTCAACTACTGACCTTTGTTGAGTTCACAAGGCAATTGTGGTTTTATAAAAATTTGCGATAAAAGTTCCACATGATAACAGTGAAACCAGAAATACACATGCTTCGGGCAGCAGTCAAACTGCTGGTTGGCCGCTGTTTGAAGATCGAGATCAAAGTTCATAACGTATAATTCCTAACACCCGACAACATGCAATCGAGTGGTTGCGTGAGAATTGTTGATTGGACAGTCAGCATATCAGAATACTGACAACAACAAATTATCATGGTCTTAGAAAGACTACTGTAATGGGCCACTAACCGCGATTTAGATTTCTAGCTCTAGGCTAGTATAGATTCTAGTTACACTCAGTGATTATGATGATGGTAATGCCTTTGGGATCTTTTCAGTTAGCAGAATTTCTACTAGTTGTATAATTTTATAGTCTCATCTCAGGATCTTGTGAAAACTTGCAAACTTCTCTCAAAACAATGCAAACTTCTCCTAGCTTGAAAAGCCTAGATTTAGTTGATTTTTTAAAAGTGTCTTACGTCTTCGGACAGCACCAGTCCGTCGTGATAAAATTTGAAGGGGGATGAAAACAGTTTGACATCCCTGAAACACACACTTTGCTTATTATTTTATGGTATTGAACTATCCATTTGATACTTTATTTCGATGTAAGTTAAAGATTGTTGATAAAAGAATATCTACTGTATATGCATATTTATAAACTTCACTTTAGTTTCAATGAAAAGTTGCCAACAAATCATACATGTGCAGAATATAGTGAGCTACATGTGAGACGCAGCATGATGAAATCGAGCACTGATCAGTTTTTTAACATACTGAGTTATTCATATGACATGAAACTTATTCATTTCCTGTTCTGTTGGTGAAAAGATTTTGTTTTGTGTAAGTCGAGATATTGACAATTAAGGATGATGAGAATGACCTGCTGCTGCAGCTGAAGTTTGTGAGAAAAATAGCTGATCAGTTGCGTTAATCTTTATCAATCCTCATTTAGACCATCTCACTAAATCACAGTTATTTTACTTATACTCAGTATATTTCAGAGATATCAGTCTGAAATACATTTAGTTGTTTTACTTATACCCAGTATATTTCAGCAGATATCAGTATGAAATACATTTTTAAATGGACACACAAAGTTTTGGTGCAGAAAAAACAATTTGTGTAAAAAATTTGCTCAGTTTTGAAAAAAATTGTGATTTCTCTATCATTTCAGTTTGATAAGCACCTGAATTCACCATGTTGCAACTCATTTGTTTATAAACTGAAGTATTCAGAATTACATAGATTTGATTGAATATAACACTTAGATCCAGGGAAGGAAGATGTGAACACTGATAAAGGCAAGTAATGTGATGGACACAATGAAAGAAATTATAGCTTTTTGCAAAAGTGGTTATGAGAGTGGAAATTGGCTCTCGTATAATAGAAGTTATTCTGTTTGCTCATCAAGTGAACCTTGTTCCTATCTGTCAGAATGATGTGAAGATGGTGAAACTCTTGCTCAACTATGCTTACGATCTTGAAACTGACGAAGCAGTATCTGGAACAATAGGCTTGAAACCACAACTTTCAAAAGAACAGTCTCGACAGGTATTTTAAGCATTGTCTGTCCAAAAATAACGAAAGCTGGGGACTGCTTTTTAAGTATTCAAGAATTACATTTTTTTTCGCACTGTTTTTATTGTAACCACTCTGTTGCAACAAAGCATGAAAACTTATCCCTACATGTGATCTATGAAAATTAAACTAGCACAAAGCAAAATATAAAAGGAATTGATGGTAGTGAAATTTTAATCTCACTACACATTTAGAATACTTGCAGTTACTGTCACTACCTGAAGTGAGAGAGACAATGCCATAAGAATATAGCTTTCACCAGTTTGTTTATTACATCGTCACCTTACAGGTTTTGACCATCAATTTTGAAGTTCCCAAAGAAAAAAACCCTGATGATCTTTTGGATGAAGAAGTGGCAGATGTCATCGAAAATGATGATGTTGTATCATTGTCCAAGCACACAGAGGAAAATGAAGATTCTGTCGATTTGGAGGATGAGGGTAAGAACATGAATTCAGGGTGACTAACCATGTTTTGTTGGGTTTTCTTCTTGTTTTTTTTTGTGGGATTGGGTTACTAAATATCCAATATTTTCATCATTTGCCAAAGTATGGTTCTAAACTCACAACTTTTTTTTATTTTAGGCTTTGACATAGATCAAACAACAAAATAATGATGTTATTCCTCTCAAAACATATATTTTTCACATTACATTTTCCAGTTGTTGACAAGATGTGATGTTGTATCCTGTCATAGTTTTTGTCCTGATCATGTTTGCTTATGATGTCGTGTCCTCCCATAGTTTTTGTCCCTATCATGTTTGCTTAGAGTCCTTTCAACCAGTGCAGATGTGACTTTTATATTTTCAAATTGAGATGTATATAAAGATTTACGGTTAACTACTTTTACATGTAGTTCTTAGTTATTTTACAATAAGGACGAGGAGTGGAAGAAAAAGAGAACAGATAAGTAAAATTTCCAATTTGACAGCTGGAGCTTTTTTGTACTCCCAGTCACATAGCTTAAATTTTACTATTCAACTTTAATTTTCTCATTTTCAAATAGATGAAGAAGAGGAGCCTGTAGTTGATAATGAAGAGGATGAAGAAGAAGAAGAGGACACCAAGGAAGAAGATAGCGACCATGACACTGATATTGTGGAAGATGATGAAACATCCACTCCAGTGCCATCCACCAATGGTGTAGATGCTTCAAAGAACACACCAGCTAATGTTGCCACAAAACTCTCTCTCACAAGACATGTTTCTCAGATGAAGAAAGCTAGTAAGCAGCCTGATTCGTATTCATGCAGTATTCTTAGGTTCACATATTTAGAACTGTTATACAAGATATGCTTCAGTTTAAAGGAAAGGATGCTATAAGAATCTGGAATAAGAAGTTAATGATTCTTCTTTGTATCATACTCTAGGAATAAAATTAAATAATTGCAGCAACTGACTTGTTGCTAGTGGCGAGATTTTTGTTCCGTTTACTCAAGGGGAGACTTTGAAATTAATTCAATATATTTAGTATATGAAGGGTTCAGTGGAAAAACTCGTGATGTCCATTTCAGAAATTTTAGACCATCAGATATTAATTTTGATATATTTCAAAATATTTTGGTAAAATCATCATACTTTTTTTTTATGTATGATGAAAAATGGATAAACTAGAACTCACACAGATTTTGCAGACGTAGTAATCAACAGTAAATCACACAAAGCCGACAAACTTCAACTTCTCAAAAGTGTCAGAATGTGACATCACAAGTTCTTCCATTGAGTCCTTCATGTAGTTGGTAGCAACTTTTAGAATAAGTGTTGAAATTTACCTTGTGCTAACAGCATATGTTGTACTTGTTATCGTTTTCTTTGTTACATAGATCGGTTCCACATTGAATGGATAAAACATAAACAGTAGTTTGGACAGTTCCAGTGACAAATTGATACAACAAACTGAGCATATAAATTGTTGCATTAATTTAGGTGCAAATTAGATCTTGAATTCAAGGCTGTATAGAATTTTGCAAATGAAGCATTATCGAGAAACATTTGAACATCTGAGGGCCAGATATGTAGTCTGGGAATTCTATAGTGTGAGTGCTATTATTCACTGTCTGTTCATATCAGCAAATAAAAAGGGATTATTTTATTGGCAAAATTTATTATTTTATTAACAGGAGAATTCCCCAGCATAACAAAGACAAGCCCTGTTGACTTGTCTCGGGCAGATAAGGATGGCTGGACTGCTGTCCACCATGCTGTTTGCTCTCTCCTTCATGCCACATTCGACAATGCAGGGATTGTGCACTTGCTGGGAAAAGCAGGTGCGCCACTGGAAGCAAGGAATAAAGCAGGAGAGACTCCAATGGATCTGGCTATGAAAACAGATGCTGAAAGTATTGTGGAAGTTCTGAACAAACTCCTAGCAGAGCCTCCATACAACAAAGCACCACAACCATATGTTAAGGTGAGGGTTTTGAATTCTATTGAATTGGTACAATCTGTACAATTAAAGATGTTGCTGCATCCCATTGGTAATTTTTTGTCTTTTAACCAGTGAGGGATTTGAACATTGTGTAGAACTAAGATTTCAAATTTTTGCCTTAGGATGGTTTTTTGAATCTCTTCTGATGAGGAGCAGACTTAAATCTGTTTGTTGTGCCGAGATCTGGATGGCAGTCAGTACTTGAGAGAAAATCAGCAGTCCGCTATAGTACAAGTTGTCTATGACAGTCACTACATGAACAAATCCATACAGTCAAGAGTGAAACTGAGTAATTGCCAAATTAATTGCACAATGAAGTAAATGTACCCGCACTTGCTATGACCTGATTTTGTTTTGAACCGATATTTCTCTTTCTCTCATTGTCTGCTTGAACTCATAGTGCTACACCCTAGTAGAGTTTTGTCTAGTATATTACAAAATATTAGCGATATCAGTAGTTGTACAATCACAGTAAGATCTCGTAGAATGCAGCAGAATTTGAATTTTTAATAATCTTAATTGATATCAGTGTCCAGTGAGGTTGGATTTTAGCTAACATACTACAGAGATATATTCTAATTTTTCTAGATCTGTACTTGACCTACATAATAAATAAATAAATAAATAAAAAATGTGACATTCTTTTCATAAATTTGTATTATTCAAGAAAAAAACAAATTGTTGACAATGTCCATAGATGTTTTCATGCTACTGCTGATGATAGTCAGATATGATAATCAGATATGTACATTCCTGTTTTCAAACAGAATCCACAGCCATTTGTTTTATCTGAAGTCATGCCAGATAAAAAGAAGCCGGATTACAGAGCTGATTCTGAGGAGATGCTGAAGAAATTTGATGCGGCAGCAGAAGGAGAAGCTGAGGCTCTGGATCAGCCAAAGGTGGATAACAATTGTGAGATTAAAAGTACAGGGTGAGTCCCACTTGGGTATCTATATATAGTCTTCAGTCGTCATCGATAACAGCTTAAGACTGTTTATTTTGTATACCTTCATGTAGAATCTCAGGCCAAAGTCTGATGCACACTGGCTGCCGCATACTTGACACTCAGTTATTTAATCTTGATTGAAATTATAGAAAGTTAATCTTTTATTTTGAGTAGCAATGTGAATAAGGTGTTGATTTGTGAAAGTGAAGCTGTTCCCATAAGTTCTCATATTTTTTCCGTTTATTCTACATATTTATGTTTCAGAATATATAAGAATTTTGTCATTCAGGTTCTTAACCCTACAAGTGCACCGCCCGTATATATCCAACAGGTGAAACGCTCTTTATAGTGCGTATCCCGGATTTATACGGTCTGGCCTTTCCTGCT
>JBCEWB010143665.1:0-10870 GCA_039654565.1 Peronia peronii | reverse complement strand
TAATTCGTTAAAATAGTTTATCCTCACTCTTCTTAACTGAGGGGGCAAGCCTTCTTGTAAGATATTTTCGAATGTTGCAGGGATGAGGGATCCCACACTGCATGAAATGTTCCTGCAACATTCTCTCCAGGTCACACTGGAGACATTCCATGATTATGCTCGGCCGAGTTGTACACTTCACAGACCTCGCAAATAATCAGTTTTGTTGGCAGTTTGGCTGCCCCCTGTGTACATTTTACATTTTCTTACTGAATGAATTTTTTAACTTGAGGTTTAGTTGAGTCTTATGCCTCACCGACAGATAGAACCTCCTAAATTTTTTTTCGATTTTTTTCATTACCCCCCACTTCCCCTGCCAAACTTTATCAGTTCTTTCCTTTATTAAACTTTGAATCTCATCTGATCCTAATCCCACTAATATATATGTGTAATATGTAGTTCCTTGTTTGGCCAATCTATCGGCCACATCATTTCCTTCAGATCCAGTGTGTGATGGAATCCAAATCAGGTTTACTGTCCTACCGTGCTTGTCGAATGTTGTGTTTTAAAATGATATTTCATCTACGATATCCTATCCACTCATTCTACTTTCTTATTACTACCAATACTTTGAATGCTTTCGAGTGAGTCGGTGAATATTGTGAGATCCCTATGTATAGTCTGTTCAAATGTTGTAGGATTATCTAGGCTAAGGAACTGCCTGATTCTTGTGGGCAGAAATTTGGAATTTTGCCCAGACAGCATCATGCATCCTGCTCATTCATCAATTTTAAACTGGCACGGGTTTTTTAACATGCATAATGTACACACGGGACCTCTAAAATGCATTCATTCTTATCTGAGAAGGTGGGTGCTGCATCTGGGTCAAGGATCTACCAAGTTCATGTGGTCATTTAAAATCGCTCAAAATAAAACACTGAGAGAATATATTTTATATAAAACAATTTTGTTTCCAATACATATGATGTAGATCTATGTGTCGATATCCACTCCAATCACAAAGACAACCACAGGTAGATCTAGATCTAGATTGAGTAAAACATTATCAGTTAAGTGGCTTAGTAAAGTGCCGTGAAAGATCTATGGTAATGAGGCAATATGGGGGTGCCAGACCAAGGGATCAAGGGCATCTGGAGTGAAAAGGCCATGTCACAGGTTCGAATCTTATCGTGGGATGGAAGGTAGGATCTGCACTGGCCGTTTGAATGCATTTTTTTCAGTCATTGAATATTTCTCTGGTTCTTAGATAGGGAAGCCCGACACAGCATCTAGCTCTTCAGATGAGGTTGAAAACATTGCAAAGTCCTGTGTGTATGTTACGTGCACATGTTAAAGAAGCCTTGACAGTTGAAAACCAGATGAAAAGTAGATGAAGATAACTCTGTCTGGGCAAAATTTCTTAATTTCTGTCCCCAAAAATTATTCTCATGAAACAGGGGACCTGCTTTAAGCCAAGATAATTCTATTCTGAAGACTGAAAGACTACAAACATAATAATAATGATAGATCAGTATTAAGACTGCTGTAGAACCAAACACTTGTGATTATTCTAGAAAGAATCAACAGTTCAACGAACCACTTAAGACTTAAAGTGCTGTTAATTCCGAGAGAGAAACAGCATTGAAAGTGTGTGAGATACATATGTACTTTTCCTCAACAGATGTTGAGATGCATTTGGTATTAAAAAAAAAAAATAAGAGAAGGAAATACTTTTGAATCATGATGAGATAAGAGCTGTATAGTCAGGCAGAATTCAGGTTAGATACTTGAATGAAGAAATTACCGTACAGTTGCCACATGTATGCTCCTGTAATGAGATGTAGAACTTATGTGAGTCTAGGATGAGGTGTAGAACAGGATTTAAGTTTCTCTATTTAATTCAGTAAGAATGATCAGAATAAAAAAAACCTTCTAACAATTTCAGCCACCAAACAATTTTGCATGGAGCAAAGCTTTCTATGCACTCAAGTGTGCAATTTCTGCAGTCATTAAATGAAAATATGTGAGAGTGTGATTCATTTCATCTATGCTAGGATTTTGTGTGTGTGTATGGGGGGGGGGGGGAGATTCTTTTTTTTTTTTAAAGAAAGTATTCTGTTTCAACATTGGTTTGTTTATCATGGCTAAAAACAACAACAGTAAATGAAAAAACTGATAGATTTATGCAAATTCACATTGACAACAATTTTCTCAGCAGGTTACGTTGTTAAAACTTCAAAGGTGACAATAACAGCCATGGCTGAGATGGGAGGCACAGCATCAGAAAAGGTACTTTAAGTATTTATGTTAAGGGAGGGACATTGTTAAAATTGTGTCAGTGTGCATTGTAGTTATTGAACTTGGAGTGCAAGAATAAGTAATTATGCTGCAGAATTTACTGAAATTAAATTATGGTAGACAAGAATGAGCAAAACTTCATATTAGGGAAATGTTTGATAAGAAGCATTTTTTTTTTTTTTTTTTTTTTTTTTTTTTTTACCATATAGATTCGAGGCTCAGCCAAAAGAATCTTAATGAGACAAGAAATACAGTGCAGTGCTGTTTGATACCTCACGTTTAGAATATTCTCTTTCCAGAAAATATAAACAGTGTATATGATATGGCTTTTCTCAGTTGTATGAACAGACAAGTTAATGTTTCTGATAATATGATGCAGAAATTCTTTCATCTCTTTTCAGGATAATTTCAGTTGTTTCGTTTGATATGAATCTAAAACGGTAGATTAGTCTTTGATTAGTGCAGAATTTAATACTGCTTGCAATATTTCACAACAGTCATGACATGTTTAGACTTGAGTATTGATATTCTAAGATAAGTTTACATGTTGCAGCTGGATGGCATCACAAAACTTATAGCTGACCAGATTCTGGCAACAATTTATGGCCAGTGCATCGGAGATGCCCTAGGCTTGTTGACAGAGTTCATGACTAAAACTGAGGCAGAGGAGGTAAGACATCTATTCTATATTTATAATCTGATATGTTTATTGCTAGGCCTGTGCATGACTGGTTTATTTGCCGGTTGCAGTGGTCCTGATGTCATAATCAATTAGTAATTTATGATACCCAAAATTTTGGTTATGCACCATATATATATATATATAAAACAAACATTCATAGCCTTATATGGTATGGTGTGCGCTGTACCATGCTGCCCGATGCGAGTTTATAACTTAAGGCACATTCACCTCACAAGTGTCAAACAATATTGCCAACTAAATGCACAATTATATTCAGGCTACATCCCTTTCCCCGTTTCAACAACACTGGCTGTGTAGCCTAGATCTAATGAACACTTATTCACTATCATCTCATTCGCATAGCTCACCAGTTGAATTGGATCTAGACTGAAGAGATTGCAAATCTAAACATAGACTAATATGACGTCTTCTATTTCGTCCTTTTCTGTCACTGTCATAGCCATTGCTACTACATCATCATCATCATTATTTTCATCATTTTGTTATAGAAAGTAAGCATTTTAGAGAAAACACTGTATATTGCCAGGGCAAGATCATCGTTGTTGTCGTCCTTGTTGTTGTCATCATCATCATTTAAATCATGTGTGTCCTTGTGTGTCATCAGTCAGCCTTTGTCGAATGTCTCAAAGTTCTGGTGTAAATGCAGCATTGGAGTGAAAACGTCATGGTGTCAAACACACTGTACTTTTGCACAGTACCACTTTGAATTTTCACTGAGACCTGGCAATGGTATCAATCCTTAGAAGGCCTTAGACAGAGGATGATTTTTTTTTCCACCTTGCCTGATAGTATTACCTATCTAAGAGAGCCATTTTGCATCTCAGAATACACTTGCCTTAAGTTTTGTTAGTATTCATGTCTACCCAGACTTATTACATCCTCATTTTCACAGGGCGACTAATCTTTGGATCTGTTCAGGCTTACTACGTCATCATATATACTACAGCATCAATCTGTTATACATCTCGCTCTATGTATCAGTCCCTATATCAGTCCCTATGATAAATTACTGGTACATGTAATATCGCATAGGTGCAATTTAAACATCACAAGCAATTGAGGAAAACTGGCATAGCAATTCAGTATTGTCAGTTTTTTTGTTACTTCTTTCCACACTTATAGGACTTGATCACTGACTTATGTCCAGCTAGAGCATCACCATTGCATGCACTTAGGTCCAGCTTGCCATTGGATTGCACGGATAGTGACACAGAATGTCGCAAAATCATGGAATCAGTCTTTCTCTCTGAAGTGATTAGATGCTCTTAATTTTATTATTAGATTATCAGATTGTCATCTGTTTGAAGCCTACAAAAGATTTTCATCCAAAAACTGCTCCAGCATGTTGATATATTGTTGCAGTGGTATAGAAAGTGGCTATGGTTGCAATGTGGCATGTTGAGCTTGGAATATGTACTTCAGCATCGACTATGTAAAAGTGCAACAGAGTGCTGTTGATAATCTGTGTACCCGCTTTTGTTTGTAGTGCTATAAAAACATATGCACAACATTAACTCCTTCAGTGCTGTGGTCGTTATCATGCAAATTATTTATCATGAATATTTGTGCTCATACACTAGGCATGTTAACACTTTGGTTCTGGATATTGTTTTGGATTTGACATTTTGTGGAGTATTTTCCCTGTCGCTGTTAACATCTTCACCACAAGCAATCAACAAACCTAATGCAAAGAATGTTGACAGCACTCAAAGAGTTGAATACTTGTTCTCTACTTGCCAGATATAAGTCCTGTTTTGGATGGCATGGGATTGGAGATGTATCATTTCAAGTGTCGCTAATTCATCTGATATGAAATGCATGTTTACATCCAAAGAGAACAAAAGAGTGAAATGTTGCTATATATAGTTCCTTACAATTTAAAATAAGGCCATTGCTTAACATAACTACAGTATTTTTCCATTGTCTGCACAGGAGTATGGACGAAAACCCAAAGATCTTCAATATTCTCAGAAAATTACTGATTACCATAGACTCAGGTGGAGAGAAGGGGATTGGACAGATGATACTGACCAAATGATCGTGATTTTACAATCTATTTTGTGCAACAGAGGTGAGGTGAGTAATCTAGATTTGGGTACACATATCCCAGTCATGTCAGAAAGGTAATAACATGTAGGCTATGATTCATATTGGCATCACATCTTGATACAGTCAGTATATTTAACTCTTTATATCCCTAAGTTAATTCATGACAAGGAGAAAATTGTTGTTAACAATATTTGCTGTGCCCTATAGCATAGATAGCACATGGCAAAAGTGTTGGAAAAAATATTCAGTTGAACCAGCTATTCTTTTCCTAAAAAGCTGTTGGGCAGACTGGCCATTAGAATGTTAGTGGCTAAATTGTCCATGTAGATAGCATGCAAATTGATCAGCGATTTTCTATTAGTTGCCATATGGCTACTTGTTAATGCTACTTAATTTCCTTGAATTCGTGGATTTTTTTTTTTTTTTAAATAATTTTCTTCTCTCATAGAGACCAGAGGTTTAATTGCAGATAATTGGAAAAGGCCAACTTTCTCTAGCTCAGAATTCGTGAACTGGGCTTCTTCCCCATTTAATTTGTATTAGAATACATTTCATTATTATGGTAATAGGACTTTGAAAGGTAACAGGACTTTAAAAGCCTCTTTGATATTATTGGTTCGTTATCGCAATAGATTGCACTGGTATAGATCTAATGAACAGAGATGACATTTCTTACGTTCTAGTAATTAACCATGAATTTTTCTTCTTACTTTCAATCCAGCTATAATATTCACACCGAGGAAAACGTTTTTCGCCTGAACTCTTTCTTCTTTATCTATGCTTTTGCTTTATGATTCTTACTGTTATGTCCTCGATGTGTCAAGATAGAAAGACGCAATTTATTAAATTAAATTAAATAAAGTTGCAGATAATTCATTGTCAGGTGAGCCTATTTTTTTTTTCTCTTTTCACATTGCTGTTTTATTAATTACAGGTGGTGACTACAGATTTTGCGGAGAGAATCAAGCGCTGGATGACCAAAGGCTTTCCTGAGTTTGGTGACTTTGCAGGACTCGGTATTGGAAAAACAACATCAATAGTGCTAAGACTTCCTGAATTTACCAGTGATCCCCACAAGGCAGGTAAGTTTTTTACATTCTGCAGCAGTAAATGTAGTTTTATTTTTCTTTTCGAAAGAAAGTTTCCCCTCGTATAGTGATGTTTTATTTGTGACATGGTGTGAGGTATTTGACTAGTTCAGACTCTCCACCTCATATTCTAATCAGCTTTCAACATGACATCACCTTTGCTTGTATCCCATCTGACTTTAGAGCTTTTGTAAAGGTAGAGGAAAATAGTGTTGACAGACATTATACTGCCTAATTATATGAGTTCATTGTTAATTATAAGAGTTTGCAAAAGCATTTTTTGGGAGGGGGTGGGGGGGAGATGTAGTGTTCATCATTTAAAGCTAAATTTCAGAGCACTTTTCCCCAGTAAATAGTTTGATGATCATTCTTATCTATATCAGGACTCTTCAAAAACCATAATTGCTTATTATGTATCAATGACATAATTATAAATTATAAGATCTGAAAATTTGCATGATGTTGAAATGACATTGCCAGATTTCTTTTATTTTCATTTTGTCTTGAATTTGAAAAATATTTGCTGAACTGCATCCCATGAATTTGCTAGAGTGAATCATTTCAGAGTAACACTCTAGAGGTGGATAAATCTTATGACATATATAATATTACCATAATAATTCTTTCCAATATTTTTTTACAGAACTTAGGAACAATGAGAAAATGACAGATCAAACTTTCTATAGTGATGATCGGATGATTGGAGAGGAATGTCAGTTTATTGTTATGCACCATAGGATTTGCTTCATCAAAGCATCAGTGCAATGGGATCAGGCATTACCAGAAACTTATCTTTTACATTTTCCCAAATGTTGCTAAAGTGTTATGTTCTCAAAGCATTTAGCTAATGGGATGGTGATACCGCAGCCATGGTGTATATCAAAGTGGAGATGAAGATTGGACTGAAGACATCAGTAAATAATTTATGTGCGTGTGTCAAATTGAGGATAAGAAAGCGGAGGAAATAAGCAGAGGCTAGTGCACCTTGAAGTGGTTCATATATGTGCAGTTACAGAATTCCCATATTAACAAAGTAAACATTGTTACAATGGTTAATTTGTTTGTATTGAATTGTACAGGCAGCATTTGAATACTGGGACAGGGGTCAACGCCAGGTGGCATCTAACGGTGCTGTGATGCGAACATCGATATTGGGCCTTCATCAGTATTATGATCTGGAATCCGTTATTAAAAATGCTGTGGACATTGGCAAAACTACCCACTATGATCCAAGGCAAGTGTGTCATTGAAATATTCAGTCTCACAGAAAGTGAGGCAGATATTCAGATGCATCGTTGATCCATCGCACTGTATCAGAATCATCTTGATAAGAGCTTTGTCTAGTAGCTTTTGGTCTTTCATTTTGTTCTATGTAACAGGAAAAATGTTATGCTGCCACTTTTGATGTGGTTTTAATTGATCATGGTTTTAAATGCTTTGTTCAGTGGAAAATTAAGTGAAATTATATTAAATCATTTTTATAGGAAAATGAGCAAGTGCTGGCTTAATTTTAAAATTGGCCTGCTGACAGATCACTTTCTTTAAAAGAATATTTGTTGAGTTTGGAACCAGATGCTATCTTAACTCATCCCAGAGTGTTGGCTCAGTCACCTTTGCTGTGTCTCCTGGAGTGGTGTCTCAGTCATCGATTTTGTTCAACAGTTATTTAATGACATTACTACCTTTTTAATCAAGCTTTTGCGACATATTCATATATCCTCTCTATTTACAACTACATGAGCAGTTTCCACTGGGTGTGCCTGGTGTCATTTTTAGCAGCAGAAGAAAGCTTGTGTGATATGGTAATAATAGTGGTGACAAAGTGAAAGTATCAGTGGTAACTGTAATGGCAAGGAGTCCATGTCACAATCTGTGCACTCACACTTACCTAGTATCACTTATATAGCACAGAAAGCATACATAATTCCATTTTTATATTTCTGTATTCTCTTATCTTTCATCTGATACCAAATATGTATTGGTTTTCTACTTCTAAAAAACACTGCAGATGCATATAATATTCATGTAGCATGGACATTTCTGCTAAAAAAAATTAATTCTGAAGAAGTGTCGAATTTTATTTTGGATGGAATAGGTTAACCAACATATTATGCTGTTGTCAAAGGAAAATTTCATGAACATTTATCTTTCCCTTTTTTTTAAAACAGTGAATACCCTGTTAACATGCACAATTGCAAGGAATGATATTGTCATGAAACTCTTGTCCTTTTCCCCAATTAGATGTCAAGCTTCAGTTGTGGCAGTCAGTGTCTGCATAGCTCTCATGTTGCAACATACAGCAGCTCAAACAAAGGTGAAGTCCAGATCACTCAGAGTGAACCACCTTATCCAGGAATCATACGACAGGGCATCACAGTTCCTATCAACAGCAGAGGAGGTAACTGGCCTTTTCTGTCAACCTTTCTTATAGCTGAGTGTGAGTGAATGTTTATTCTGTCACTAAAATTGCTGAAAGGGATGAAACTAGTATGTACTGCTTAGTTAAGCATGTATGACAACTTGCTTCTTACGAAGATTGATCATGGAAACTAGCGTATTTTATCAAATCATATCATCTTATCCTAAACTTTTTATTTTTTGGAAGTTAATAGAAAAAAATAACAATGTAGTAAATTTTGTTTCATCCCATTTTGTGAAGTTGTATCATAATGATTTGCCAAGTTCTTGGAAAAACCAATAATAATAATATTACAGCAGTGAAGTTGTATTCTGAATTAGTAAACTTTGATCCTAGACTGGATAAAATGCAAAAATATTTTAATGCTTTCACTATTATGACTTTGGATAATTCATCCAATTCACCTCAGCAATGAAATCAGTGACTTCTGTTAATTGCTTAAATCGAACAGCCAAACTTCATTAGAGATTTTTGTGTATTCCTGAGCAGTAGTTGTCAGGTGTCTTATGAAAAGTTGGAAACAATTTCTCAAAGTCCACTTGTCATAGAAAAGAGACAGATTTCTTCAATCAGCACAGTCCAGCCAAGATTATAAAGAGGATGTTCTTCACACCCTTATTTTGTATTGGTAAACATAAGGAAAGCTTCAACATTGTCGCTAACCTTGTATCTGACCTAAATTAAGTTATCAATTATGATGCCGGAACCTGTAAACATTGATCTACTTTCACATTGCGTGTAGAAGGCTCTTTCAAGTCAGGTACTTAAGTGATTTAGTCTCCCCAACAGTGTCAGAAGAAACAGCAGAAGAGTCAGTATATCTATGATAGTTCAGGCCTAAAATGAATGGCAATAGAGGACAAGTATTATGCTTTTCAGTTGTATGTTGAGGCAAGATGAGATAAACTTTATTTGTCCTCAAAAGAAATTCCATTCACTGTTGATGAGATATGATTTATAATATATGTAAGACACATTCGCAGTGCAGGCAAACAGAAACATCACTCACACTCATAGCATAAAAACACAGCAGATTCAAGAAACATTGCCCCAGCTTGATGAGCTTATTGCTGATGACAGAAATGAATTTCTGTAATGCTCACGATTGGTTCTACATGCAACAAGCATTCAGTTTTTTCAAAGTATTTCAGTTGATTGTAAGGTAATTATATGTTGAAATGCAATGTTTTATGAGCACATCCTGGGACAGATCAGCCCTTGAACCACTGTAAACCTAAACGCAACATATTTGTCATGACCCCTTGCTGTTGGACCAAAGAACTCCAACCAACAGTAACAGTTTTATGTACAGGATGAGTCAGAAGTAACCAGCAGTCAAAACATTTTTTAGTCCAAATGATATGATATACTTAGGTCATACACTATTAAATCAAATGTACATGAAACAAAAGCTTTGACTTGGGCTGACAATGTTCTGCTCTAAAGTAGTCAATCGATAGAGTCTAAAAACAGCCATCCCATAACTTACAACAAGCATGCATTGATTACCTGGTTACCTCTGACTCACCCTGTACTTGAAATTTCTCCTTCCACCTCCTCCCCCCCCCCCCTCCCTCAGAAGAAAGAGCTGTGGTTCTACATGAAGTGCACCAGATTAAAAAAACTGAAGTTAGATGAGCCTGGAAAGATTGGATACGTTTACAAATGCCTGGGCGCTGGTTTCTGGGCTCTGAAACAGGACAACTTCAAGAAGGCAATGATCAAACTGGTCATGCAGGTGAGGCAGAGGGGGGATATAAACCAGAAAATGTTCATAGCCCATTTCAGGAATATGATCTAGTTTTGTAGACTTTACACAGATGCTAAGAATTGACATACATGAAGAGAGCGATTTTATAAATTCATATTCATAATTTTTTTCTTTTTAAATCTGCTTGATTGCAATGCGACTTTTCAGGAATCAGAGGTCTTTTTTCCTTATAAATCGAATGGTCATTTTGGGCTACATTATTGTGATCAAGTACACAATTCTCGTCATGTGGATCAAATGATCTTTCAACTTCACTCCATGGAGTATCACCGTAGCATTGCATATTTCCTCATCTGACATGTTGCAGAAAATTTAAAAAATAGAATATAATGTATCACATATGATACATTCCCTTGACTGATTTGAAAACAAGCATTATTTGTCTACAGCCTAAGGAATCCAATGCTTTTTATCGTGCACATACACTCTTCGATCATTCTGGGAATAATCTTAAAGAAAAATTGGAAATATACCCCAGATTTGTATTTGTATCACATATGATACAAAAATCATACTTTCCACAAAGTCCCAATGTATCAGATATGATACAATATGTTTTGAAA
>JBCEWB010143654.1:0-10871 GCA_039654565.1 Peronia peronii | reverse complement strand
TCCACCGGCAACTAATCAAATACACCAAAAAAGTTGAAAAACAATATGAAAAATTTAGAATTGAGCTAATAAAATGATTTATAACGCTAGCCAAATTTTCGAGCCCGCTTGGCTCTTCGTCGGGGCAATAATCATCATTTTCTAGAGATGTCTTAAAACTTAGAACGGACTGGCTGTACCCGCAATTAATGTGAAATACTGAAACATTTCTGAGAACCTGATATGTTAAAACTTGAATAAAGTGGTGATACTGGCCACATTTTTAAAACCTTTTTCCGTGTTTCATCAGAAAATAATGTCATCGTCATCATCGTTAACATCATTATCATCATCATGGTGACCCCTAGGGCGTGACTGACAAGCTGTGTCATGGAGCGGGTCGTTATCTGTTGGACCTGGTGGAGCACATGCCTTTCCAGGCAGCTGTAGGTCGTGGCCACAGTGCATTTGTGTCTGTGTCTAACTCTCGCACCGCAGCTGCATATAGTCATAGGCCAAAGTCATGTCATTGCCGCGGACTGCAGTCCGTCTGGGCCTGACCACGTGGCCAGCTGGCGTGTCAGCTGACGTTTTCTGTTAACCCGCCTGCGCTATTTTGCCTCTTGCAAGCTTACAACATGACTATATGGAGCTGCAGTGCGAGAGTTAGACACAGACACAGAAGCACTTTGGCCAGGGCCTTAGGCTTAGAGTTTCCCCAGTAACACTGACAGAGTTATTTTGCTCTCCCCCCCCTCCCCCTTATTCCACACCCTCCCTCCCCATCCATCTCTTTCCCACACATACCACATCAGTCAAGGTATTGGTTGTAAATGAGGACTGGTAATACAGACAGTACTATGTGATTAAATTCAAGTTTTGAAACAAACTGCAGTTTTTGATAACATTCGCCATGTCTATGTATTGATGGATCTGTTGTTTTTAATCGCATTTAGAGACTTTGCGATTCAAAAAAAGAAAGAAAGAAAGAAAGAAAAAAAAATCATCGCTGACTATTCGGGGCCAGGGGAACGAATTCGGTGCCTTTGCGATCAGAAAGAGCAATTTCAGAGAGTTAAAACTGCCACAAAACAAAACTGAACAAAACAGAAGTAAACAAAAGAAGAAAGACAGAAAAAAATGAACAAAAAAAAAGAAAAGGAAATGTCAAAGATAGCATGGATGATAGAGAAGGAGATGTGAAACACACTTATTGACTAATCACTGGCTGCGTGGCACACATGATGATGTTTACACCACACATACCACATATACAGACAGACACACATACATGTACACCACACACACACACACACACACAGACACACACACGCTTTGGGTGTATTTTTATTTCGATGTTAATTCGTTCTCTGGTTCAATGGAACAACAGGCTGCACCAGGCTGACTTGTAAATATGATAAGGCGCACATTAAAAGAAGTCGATTATGCACCAGATGCATTTTCCAGACCTCAACTAAAGTCAACACTTGTGCATTTTCTGTCGGGAGTTGTGACGAAAAAATAAAAGATTGAGATTGACAGCTGGATCGATACCATGAGGTCTGCAGTATAAACGAACATCCTTAAGTCGCATAATCCTTAAGATAAGCGTCAATACCACCGTGATAAAGAATAGAATTAAAGCTATTGAGACTTGATTGAGGAGTGAATACAATATGAGAGAGATTGTGTATGTAAGAGGGGGGGATAAAAGAGTGATAGAAGACAAAGGAAAATGGGGGAGAAAAGGGGAATGGAGTGAGTGAGAGAGAGAAGAGGGACAAAGAAAGAGAATATTGAGAGACAGAGAAAGAAAGGAGAGAGAGAAGGCGGATAGACGAGATAGTAAAGAAGTTCACAAAGAGGGGTGGAACAACGAAAGTCAAACAGAAGAGACAGAGAGCTAGAAAATGAAAGAGTGAGAAAGATAGGATAGAAAGAGAGACGGAATAGAGTGAGAGGAAGGGAAAGAAAGAGAGAGAGAGAGAGAGCAAACCTTAGCCTGCGCACAAGGATTTGCTCCATCACTGATGCTCCTGAAGACAAAAAAGGGATGATACAATTAATATGCTATCATTGAAAGAGAAACTAGACATTAATCATTTACAACAAGAAACGTTCAATCAAAGTTCAGCAAATGGCACAAGAGACACGGCACCACACAGTGACTGCGAATACTAGCACACAGCACCAGTTAATGTAAGGCGAGACCCTAGCACAAAGAGTACATTAATATGAGCACGCATCTAGAACCGGAGCACATTATCTCTAACATAATCAGAGCACAAAATAGAACACTAACTTTTATAATCCCAGCACAAAGATGCCACATACACTCTAGCTTAGCCCAAGCACAAATATAGAACATTAAGTCTACCAACATAATCTAGCACCACTATAGCATATTAATTCCAATATAGCTAGTACAAAAACAAATAGGGCTATAATTTACTCTAACATACTCCTAGATTAAATTGATATATTAACTTAAGCAGAGCACTATCATAAAGATAATTCATTAGCTCAACTATATCTGTCCTATCATAACCCACAGTCCTTACCTAAGGAACAACCATGGCACAAAAATGTTAACTTTCCTATTCTATGAAATGGCACGGCATAGCATCACTTACCGTGATTCTTACTCCAAGACGATAGATAAAGCCTTAGTTCTAACATAATCGTGGCACAAAGATATTCGTAGCATATTACTCTAGCATAATACCAGGACAGAGATAGGACTATGGTCTTACATACCTCCAGCAGAAAGAGAATCTGATATGATTTTAGTACAAAGATGGTACTCATACATTAATTTTCTTATGCTCTGTCCAGTCACAGCTACATTCATGTGATGGTATAACCTTGGCTCTACGGACTTCATTAACTCTGGTATACCATTAGCATAAAGAAAGTACACTTAGCTGTAACATAACTCTATTGCAAAGTCGTGCATTGAATTTACTATCTGTGTTACAGCATGGCCAAGCAACACTTACCGTAAGGTTTATTCCTACGGGTGGGGATATGAAGTTCAGATATCCATGAGCACACATGAATTGCAGTTCTTCCGTGTCCACAAAGATAATTCGATCGTTCTCCCAGTTTTCCGCGTTGATCGGTTGAACTGAACATCGCAGTCACTACATACATACAAAGAAATCCGCTCAAATTTCTTAGAAATAATAACTGTAAAACCTCTTCGATTACAAGACAATAGTTATCTTAGAATCAAGAAGAATTCTCGGTCTTCATAGCTGGCAAGAGAGACTGATTTTAAGACATGCGATAATTTTGAGACATATGTCAGATACGATAAACGTTATCTGTGCTTGATCGAGGAAAAATTCCGTTCACAGTTGGTGAGGCAGACTGAACAACACACTGGTACACACATTGATAAAGTATTATCACAAATTACATCACAGCAGAGCAAACTCAAGATCAGCTGCTGTAGCTTGACAGATACAAGACTGTAGCAGAAATGACTTTCTATAACTGTTTAGATCAGCCCAAGAGGGGCGTCCACTATTTTTGGCATATTTAATATAATTAGGAAGCGGTTATAGTGGTGCTATTTCCAATTATATTTTCAAGTTATTATGCGCAGTCCTCATACTGTAAGAAACAGTAATATGAACAGGTTCGATCTTAACAGTTTAGTGTTGAAATAGTGACCTCAGCTGGAGTTGTTTTCGATTTAGCCGAGAGATCTGATTACATGCTCTGGATGCACCAGGTTTAAAATCTCCGGGAAACCTTAGCTCTACGTGAGTGAATGTTACTGTTGTTTTCATGAGATCCTGATTAACCCTAAAAGTCTGAAAGGGACAGTTTGATCAAAAATATTTGCTCATCATATGCATTGGAATCCTCTTCTGAAACAGTTCACATTATCGTAACATGATGTATAACTATAATCGGTTCATATTAACTTATTGTGCAAGAACACGCTGACCGCGACAAAACGCACTACAATATCTAACAAAAATACACAGGACTGATATTCTGATATGGTTTAGCCAGCAAAGGCAAGGCCGAAAGGGATAGAAATACAAATCTGAGTCTGAAAATCACCTTATAACATTTCTTAAACACGAATGTTGTGATAAAATCATCATAGAAACCCTGACACACTGGCAGTTTTTATTGTCACATAATGAGAGTTAACTAGCCTGTCTAGCCAGGCGACTGTCAGGGAGTAAATCAAGTCTCTCTCAGACCTGGTTATTGTGACACTGAAGATTAGCTTTTGTCTTTGTGCATGGATTATCTGGCCGACGGAAACATGCGAGGCAGCTCTATAGCTTTATCCACTTGCTGTTTGACGACTGAACGCCGAATGTATATTTAGTTATCATCAGTACCACCAGTTTATAAAAACGCCCTGAATTGCTATAGGTCAGTACATTGAAACAAACAAACAAGCAACAAATAAATGGTACTAGCTATTTGAATACTTAGAATATCTAAGACGAAAACCAATGAAGTTGATGGAGCCAAATTTCCGTGTCTGTTTGACTGTACATCATCATTACAATAAACCATCACGATGTTCAGGTTGTAGGCCCCAGAGCCCAGATCCTTTATTAACCTAGTGTTTAATTACTGCTGTTTCTGATATCATCATCTAATAATTTTTGCCAACATCCCCCAAGCTTCCTTGTGAATTCAATCTCAAGAGTTGTTTTATTTCGTGTTCTCATTGCATGTTTTATCCGGAGTCATCTCCGTCCATTTTTTTTCCGGCTCAGATTTTTGGTAGATCTTTTTCCGGCCCACAGGTCTTCATTCTTGGTATCTTCCGGCCATTATTTCATCAAGAAGTTTCCGAAGCCAAAGCTGCTAAAAGTTCGAGATTTCCTACCACTTGTCCTTGTGAGTGTCAAAGATTTCAGCAATTATTCTGTCTATAAGCCTAACATAATTCTTTTAATTGATTTTTTTTCTCCCCCCCCCCCCCTCGCCATTTCCAAACTATACACTTGTTTACAGTTAAATATTATTATGTGAAATGACATGTGGGGCAGGAAAACATGCAGAAACTCCCATCTACTGCCTTAAACCATCACACACAAATAGTCACAGCGACTCGTGACAATGTTTTCATAGTAATATAGAAAATGAATCAAACACCAGGCTGTGGTTTCAAGGTCTCTCAGATAAAAATAGTTTGATGAAAATGTGAGAACTACGATCAATCAGTCTTTGACTAAAACAAAAATGCTGTCGCTCTTTTCATAATCAGCCTCCTGCTATACTTCGAGATTACCAAAAAAGTACCGTTTATTTCAAATCTTGTATAGGTGTATAGGTTTCCTGCTCAGGCTTTTTTTTTTTTTATATAGTCAATGAATATCCTAGCTTGGAGCAGATATCGATCCACGAACAAGATCCTTTTTTTGTTTATGAGGTCTCTGAAACATGAGATTTATCACTTAATTAAGATCAGGCAAGCACGCAGCAGGAATTCATGCTTACAAAAAAAAGGCTCCTTCAGTCTGTACTTGCCCATTGTCTGGCTTAGGGTCTGAATTTGGACTGCTGTTTGTTACCGATACACAGTCATAAGCCTTCCCACACCAGCTCTGGCCTATCAGAACGTTTTATTCAAGTAACTACAATTTGATCACATTAGGTATTTTGACAAAGGCAATCCTCAAAGTTAAAAACGTGAAATAATCAATATTTTTTTTTCATCTTTATGTTTACAAATAAAAGACTCTGTATTAGGGTAAAAATTCAGAAGCGAAGCAAATTGTGGCCATCTCGAAAGTCTGAATTTTGTCGTTGTAGTTCCTGACTCTTGTTGAGAGGGAAGAGAGAGAGAGAGAGAGAGAGAGAGGGAGAGAGAGAGGGAGGAGGAGAGAGAGAAAGAGAGAGAGAAATAGAGACAGGCAGACAGATAGAAAGACAGACTATAGGACAGACAAATGAAGTCAGAGATCCATGACATGTATAATCAATGCAGCTCTTCACTGTAACTGTCATTGTGTCTTCATTACTACGTACTCAATAGGGCATCAGCCTTCGCTAGATCTCCTTCTGAAAAAGCAGGGCTCCACATATGATATTGCCGATATTTTGCACCCATTAGAGAGATTCTCTAACTGATGATGGCTAAAAACATCAAAGTCAGTTCTCAATGTTGCTATTATTCTGACTTCACTATTGATCTTCTGTGTGCCAGCCCTCTATAGAACCCATTTAATAAGACAGTGTTATATACAGTGCTGCCATCTGAATTCATTACAAGGATTCTCAAAATTGTGATGGAAATGGCCCATCTCAAAAGCAACTCATTACTGTGACTAACTGTGTTTCTCAGAAACAAAGGGACCTTAGAGACAACGACATCTATGGCTTTTTTCATTCGTGCAGACAGCTGAAACAGCCTGTATCTACATTGATACCATAGTGACAATTACTCAGTTTGACTGTCCATTCCTATCCTTACAGTGTATTTTCAGAACTGAATCTGCTTGATGAACATGACCAATACCAGCTATTTTTTCAGTTGGTTAAGTTACTCCCTTTTCTAAATAAAATGGTATGTATAATACAACCACTAAAGGAAGGAAACAAAAATCACTTTTTTTTATTTGGTATTTGAAACATATAAAGCAAAACATATTATTACAAATATATATATATATGACAATGAGAAAAAAAAAATAAAAATATTTTTAAAAATCTATGACACTGTGTTTTTTAAAATTTTATTTTATTTATTTATTTATTTATTTATTTATTTATTTTTCAAAATTTTCTACCATTCGTGTTCCAAATAGAAGTTGAAAAAAAAGAAGATATTTTCAAGTCCTTATAATGCCTATGTTATACTTCTTGCTCCTGAGAAAGGAGAATATTGGCTAAAGATCAAAATGGCTGACTGCAGTGCTTACTGGCGAATTGCAGTGACAATATTTAGGTCTGATCCTATAAATGTTTAAAAGAAAATGGGACCAATTTGCCAAGAACTGAAAATACAGGACAGAGCTAGGCGAATGGAGTATAACATCAACATTGTTGCAAAGTTCGTGATGCAGGATACCACACCCAGAGGATGAAGATTTAACGTGTCCAGTTGTAGTACTTCTGGTTTTGCCCATGATGACAGAGTCGGTGTGGCTGGGAGGTTGGGGAGGGTAAGGAAGGGGAGGAGCGGGGGCGGAACAGGGGGGGGGGTGACGTTTAAGCGTCGGCTAGGATCAGAATAAAAATCGGCAAAAATAAACAGTTTAACACATGTATTCACTTCACAGCATCAAAATCTGGCCACAAGAGCAACATTTTTTCATTCAGTGATGATGTTATTTTAATTTCTGCTTTTTAAAGACATCGATATCAGATCGCCTTCAACATTCAACCCCTGCTTTCTCTGTTCGAGTCCAGTATTGTCATTCACAATGACTGGCCGCGAGATATTTCTCCTCATTCAGGGAACTGAAAACTCTAAATGTTTCTAAAATGGTTAATGTTATCCGAATGTTTTTATTCCACTACTACCATGACAGTCTTACCTAGCGTGACGTAACCAGGACAACAACTAATACATAATTACATACATAGAACAGCTTCAGCTGACGGTGAATGTGTGTTATAGCGCGCCTGCGTGAGCCATAAATTACCGGGTGTTGTTAATAATGCGCAAGTTTATCCCAGCTTGGCGGGGTAGACGCATAATTGACATAAATTTGAGGCCGCAGATCGATTTTTTGTTTTCCAGAATAGAATGGAGTGAAGGAGTGGATTCACTGAATGAATGAGAACTAGGGAATTAATACGTGTTTTAGAAAGCAGGCTTAGTGCGTCTGTTTTTGTACCCAGGGAACGCACCAAATATAGATACAGAACTTTTTATGTGCTCCTGGAACAAAAATAACAACGCAGGATTAATTGATTCTTTTGTCTTTGTGTGTAGATGTTGAATAGATGTGCGCATTGCATAGTTTTATTTATGATATGTGGAGAAAAAGAAAAGCAAGACAAAAGAACATTAACATTGAATTGCGTTTTTTATTGCCACATCTTATTCACTATTTTTTAAAATCAATTCGGTAGCTGATAGTGCAATGATATATATCAGTAAACGTAGGCTACTACTTCAATTTCTCTATAACAAGATCTATAACTGTTGTTTTTGATATTGATGCAGCTACCCAAACACTATTACAATTGTTTATGTTGCTGTTGTTTCTATCCCTTCTACATCTACATGTACATAGATTTCTATCCCGGTTTCAGTTACCCATGCGTCCCCTTTCCTGCTCCTCCTCCGCCCCGCCCCCTCTCACCTCTTTCCAGCCAATTCCCCTCTCCTGTCGCCTCATTCCGATTTTTTTGTTGTTAACGAATTGTCGTTGAGCTTGCAACAAGGCCAGGGCGTCATTTATAGTTAATGTTGCTGTTGTTGTTTGCCTCCGTTATTGCATGCTGCGATGAAATGGTCATCGGAATTGTCTTCTTCCTTTTCTTCTTCTTCTCAGCCCTCAACTCCATGTGGGGTTATCGAGAAACTTCTTGACGAGCTGTTTACTAATATTCTTCAATTGTCGCGGTTATGGATCAGGGCCTGGGTCTCTGCAATTTGTTCTCTTTATCTGTTCCTGAACGTTGTCGGTCCATCTTTTCTTCTGCCCACCTCTTTGTCGCTTGCGATCAGCTGTTTCTTTTAGCTCAGTTTTAGCAAGCTACTGGATCTTGTTACGTGGCCGTTCTACCTCAATTTTCCTTCCCTCAGTTTTCAGGAGGTCTTCCTAAAAACCACTTTATTGTATGATGGTTCTGCGGACCTGCTCGTTTTGTAATATGGTCCAAGTAAATTTAGCCAATCTATTAATTTATTTCTTTCATTCGTCCATTGTCCTATCCACCCATCTATTCATTCACTCTTGTATCCATCCATCTATCGATTCATCTATCCATCCAGCCAACCATCCATTCATCCCTCCATCCGTCTGTCCACCCCTCCATCCATCCAACAAACCATCCATGCATCCATTCATCCATCCATCTATCCATCCATCCATCCATCCATCTATACACAACAGAGGTGCATAATATTATATAATGGAGTCCTTCAAAAGCTGGAAATTCCATTGCATTTTTCAGTGATGTCTGAAAACGTATTGCATTCCAGGCGCACAAAGGATAACCCTAACATATGTGTGAAATGCTAAGAGCACTTGAAAGAAGACAGTCATTTGCTTCCATAATTATAAATTCTCTTTGCTTCATTGACAAGAGGTGCAACGACTTAAAAAGCTCATTGATAAGTGGCCGTTACATTTGTCGAATAAAAATGAGTCATTTTGGACATGAAGAGCCGTGATGTAAACTTTATTCCTCAAGTTGCAAAGAGCTTATTATTTTGAACGTTGTAATCGCCCATTGCTGTTATGGTTTAGATTGGATATTTGAATTGGTAACATTACTGTACATTGCAGAAATGCTCCAATACATCAGGTTCGAAGTTTACCGGGGAATGGGAAATATTAAAGGCTACTTTCGTTTAAGTGATCCTGTGGTCCTTTGGCTACGTGAGTAAGCAAGGCCAACGTCTTGCCTTCTGGAATAATATTAGAATGAAAAAAAAAAAAAAGAAAGAAATCGGGAGTCCAGTGTGTATGTTTGGTAAGTTAAAAAATTCTTGGCAGTTTGGAATCGGATGAAGAGTAGGCTGAGGTGTCGTTATCCTGACAAAATTTCCAAAACTTCCAAATTTTCTGCCTAAGAATTCTGCGGATCAGAATGGGCACGATTCGAAGCTAAGTAATCATATTCTGAGGAATGCAAGGCTGCATAGGTATTATATGCCGGTTTATTGAAAAAATAAAAACAAAAACAAAAGTTACTTTCATTGTGCGACATAATGTAGTGTAATTGTAATATTTCTTCTTCCTCTGCTTGCCTGAACATTTTTTTTTTGTCCTGAGCTGTTCCTTTGCAAAAAATTTAATCTGTCTGTCAGTTTTCAATACTTAACAATGAAAGACGTATTTAATATTGAACGGATTTTATTAGAGTATCAACGGTTCTTAGCCCGTCTATTGTAATAAATACACGAGGAAGGTCTCTCTTTTGGAAATGATCTGAGCGCATCTGAGAAGACTAGATGTCAAATTTTCTTAACAAGAAAGCAAAGAACAGTTGGATTAAAAAAAAAAGACTTTCCTCCCTTTTCCTTCCCACCTCCTTTCTTTTGTCTTATTTTCTATTTATTTATTTTTTGTTTTGTTTTCGCTTTCCGACGGGGGATTTGAATTCACATCATTTTATCAAGAGGCACACGCCTTACCACTCAACCGTGGCCTCCCTCACTATTAGTTATTAGGATAGATGGCCTCCTTTGGTCACGAGTGACCATGCATAATATACCCGTGAGGCCCAGAGGAGCATTTGTTTCACGGCAGTAAAGGCCAGTGCCAGAAAGACATGTCCAGAAATTGCAGCTGAACATAGTGTCAGCGACACTGCTTGGATTTTTTCTTCTTTCTCTCTTGTCTTCCCACGGACACGTCTTGGCCTTACCCGATTTCACTCCCACTGTGACAGCTGATTACCAGGTTTCCTTGTTGTCAGCTAGCTGTTCCTTTGTCTACGTTCGATGTTGGCGGATTTCATATTACTTTGCAGCCCGTAAATCGTCGGGCTTGATCGTTTGCTAGGTATTACCAAACCCTTATATAAAGGATTGCTGAGGGTTCTCTGTCTCATCAGAGGGACGTAGTGGCTCTGTGGTATGACGTCTGCTCACGGAGCAGACGGGCCGGGATCGACTCGCGGGTCCTGCATCGGGGGATGGAGGGACATGAAGATCGAAAACCCGCATTTTTTCAGTGACTCAACGGTCCCCTGGCTTCCAATGGGTAGGGAAGCCCGACGTCTAG
>JBCEWB010143643.1:0-10871 GCA_039654565.1 Peronia peronii | reverse complement strand
ATAGATAGATAGATAGATAGATAGATAGATAGATAGATAGATAGATAGATAGATAGATAGATAGAGATAGAGATATAATAAATATTTTTTTTTGTAAGGTAAAAATAAATATATTTATATATATACATTATATACATACATATATACATGTACATTGAAATTGTGTTTGTCCATTAAATATCTCACTCTCACTGAACATAGAGATTTATTTACTTCATTTTGTTTTGATCTCTCATTGTTTATTTTTTTTCAGAAAAGGAGAAATCTAGACGTGAACTTCGTAAGTTCTTGTAGTTATTTCAAAACATCAAACTCGTGATATTGTTATATATCCGTATTCTACTCTTGATGTCCTTTCACTTAGAGCATATGTGTAGATAAAGCATGAATCATTTAACTGCGTTGTTTGATCTATTATTATTTTTATTTTTATTATATTATTATTATAAAATAATTTATTCGAGAAAACAACAACACAATTAACAAAATACATGTAGTAGTCGCAGTTTTTAATTTCCACGACGGTAGGCATTGCATTTCATAAATTCAATACTGCTACGTTTTTGTTTTGATATGAGAGAGTACCTTCACAACTTCAAAATTTGAAATTGGGAGCCTTAGGAGAGAAGCGAAATTCCTTTGTTTGAGCGGGCAGGGGGAGGGGGGTGGGGAGAGAACCATGAAAAGTTGGAATCAAGAAGCTCAAAAAATCTTTTGGTCTTTTGTGACTACTTCCATGAATTAAAAAAAAAAAAAGCTTCATCATCTTTTGATTGATCAAAGATCCGGTTTAAGGAAAATTGCTCGAGGAATACCGAATTCATTGTCCTGAATGTGCCTTTTAAAAATAGCGGTCTTTCAGAATTGTTGGCTTTTATATTTTATTTGTACATTTTTTAAAATGATTTTAACGTTTACGAATAAAGTGTTTAGGTGAAATTTTGTCCTTTCTGACTTATTGGCCTCTGTTTGTATACATGTACCAGTATGGCGCTCTTGTTTAATTGTTTCCTCTTGAATAGGAGAGACATCAGACCGGTGGGTGATAGAACTGAATAAAACAGTCGTGTGTGTGTGTGTGTGTGTGTGTGTGGTGTGTGTGTGTGTGTGAGGGGGAGGGGGGATGAAAACGTCGCCAATTCGAATCCTACTGGGCTGGGAAAGATATACAAAATGATAACTTTTATCCAATGACCTAACAGTCCCTGGCTTACTGGGTAGGGAAGCTCGATGTCCAGCCTACTTGGATGAGGACGAATATATTTCTTGTATGTAGGTCAGTTAAAAATTGAATGAAAGGTAGATGGAGATGCCGCTGTCGCAGCAAAATATCTTAAATTTCTACAAATTTCTTCTCACTGCTAAACTGGTCACGGATTTAAAGCGGTGATAATCCCACTTTTTTTTTTAATTGAAAGGCTGCGTACACAATAACAACTATAACAGTAATAATTATAATAACAGCAATAATAATAATAATAATAATAATACACCAGCTTTTCCGATCTGAGCATCTCATGGTCTGCTGGTACCCTTGGCTGTGCATACCGACTAGGCAATAATCGCTGTATCGATATATGCCATTTTTATCGGTACCGCAGTGAGAAGGTAGTGCCCAAGATATGTACATCATAAGACAAATGACACCCCAGCACCCACCCCGCGGGGGCCTGGGGTTTATAAGTAGGTTCTCTGCTCCCACCTGCAGGTGGTGTAAGCCCGCCATCGGTGGGGTTTCTCCCATGAAATGCCATCATCGACATTCCAGGGGAGACATCTCTTCTCTCTTTCCTTGCTCCTGTCTTCTGTCCTACTTTCTTTCCTCTCTTAAACGTATCTAACCGTGTCTGACACCATATAGCCGTGATCGTGCTGATGTATCGTTAAACCCCAACACAAACAAACCCCAGCACCCCATGCAGTAACAGGCCTATGTTCAAGCTGCTTGATATTCACAATGGAACCTTGCATTTCATTGCCAGAAAAGAGATTTGAGCTTTGTACTGTTTTTTAACAATAACTCGTGTGATGCAAAACAACAAAACGGTTAGACATCTTCAGCTAAAGGACCTAGCAAAGAGATAGACTGATCCATGAATACAACACTGAACCGTCGCAGATACAATGTAGTTTTCGAATGTTTTCGTGCTTATAGGCCTACTTGAATTTTTTATTGCGCGCGCGCGCACACACACACAATACACAACACACACACGCACACGCGCGCGCACGGACACACACACTCACACACTCTCTCTCTCTCTCTCTCTCTCACACACACACACACCGAAGTAGATTCATATTGCCTTCATCCACATAATTAGGATAATAGTTAATCCATTTTTTTTTTTAGACATGCCACCAACCTTAAATAATCCAGAAATTTAAATAAGCCTTCCAGGCATCCGTGTACGGCTATCTCGTTTGATTTTTATCACCTTGTTTCTATCTGAGATTACTATATATTTGGCAAGTTGGGAATGCACGTCACTTCTCTCTTAAACTATACCACTTTTCGATCTGAGTTTTTTCTTTTAAGATAGGTTATTATGTCCAGAACTAAAGTATGCTCTTAAAATTTCGATTCTCAGACCCAATAAATTAGAAATGATTATTGACTAATTTTTTTTCCCGATCCATTGATGAAATTTAGGAAGAGAAATGAAACAAATCAAATTGCACTCACAAACAACAAACACGTTTTGTTTGAGTAACGATCAGTTTAATCATCCAAAATACCAATATTGAGGTGTGCATGCTTGTCATATACATTGTCTCGCATGGCAGGGTTGTCTTACATTTTTT
Source organism: Peronia peronii (assembly GCA_039654565.1). Lineage (NCBI taxonomy): Eukaryota > Metazoa > Mollusca > Gastropoda > Systellommatophora > Onchidiidae > Peronia > Peronia peronii. The sequence continues at coordinate 8,066 of JBCEWB010143643.1, read as the reverse complement.
TAAAAATCTCCCATGAAAGTCGTGGGTTCTCTACTAGTTTTAATAATAGAACTATCTATATGGTATGTGTAATGTTGCAAGTTATATTTTTCTATGCATGGGTAATTCAGCTTTTGGGAAGCGTTTTCCCTAAAATTTCAGACTAAAAATACAGACTATAGTATGTATGCAAAAGCTTATAGATTATTTAGACTACTTACACGTGGTAATATTTAAAATGAAACCCTCTGGTTATCTCCATTTCCATGCATTTACTTTACAGCAAGTAACATTAAAGATATCTGGTAATTGTTCTGTTTATGACAGTAGCATTTTGTCACTTTGCAGAAAATAACATAATCATACGTTAGATCACACAGACCTACATTTTCATATGAAGACTCCAGTGGAAAAACCAGATAAGTCACATTTTTGTGAAAAATAAGTTACTGCCCCGATATTATAACGCACACCACTAAGATTTGTTGACCAGAACAATAATTCGGAAAAACCAGGTAAGTTCCGCTAAAAAGAGTTTTCAGTAGGGTATACAGTGAAAAACTATAGACTTCTAAACTTTAATTTCTGTTTTTCTCCCTTAGTAGAAAATGTGACTTATCTGTTTTTTTCACTGGAGTCTTCATATGGATAAATGTACATTTTTCACAGAAAAGATACCTATAAACACAAACACATACTAAATAATACATCATTTCATAAGAAAGAGATAACACAGTTTTTATTAGGGCACAAATTTGTGAAAATATTCAAGTCATTTTAGAAAACACCTAATAAACTTTACATTGCCATCCGGAGATCAAATGAATTTACAAATACAATGAAACAACTGTTCTGGCAATTATCATAGGTCGAATACAGTTTTAAGTTTCATTTAAATGTTATATGAAATGGATGAAAATATTTCTCCTTGACCAAGACAATATACTTCATGTTTATTCAAAGTAAAAGGCATGTACTGTCATGTCTGTCCAAGTCCTAAATGGTGTGCTGTTATGTTTGTTCTATCTGTGTACTATCTGGTAAGTTGAAGTAAACAGCCTGAACTACCAGGTATAAAACAAAACAAAACAAAAAGAAGCATCTATCTCTATTCACAATCATCTTGACAGTTTGAAAACATTAGGAAGAAACAACAAAAATATCCGGCATAAATATAACCTGTCAGCCACTAGACGTTTATAAGAAAATGAAAAGTAAGAACATAAAACACAACCTTGCCCCTCTCCCCATGCCCCCTATACTTTCCTCCCCCCCCCCCCCCCTTTACTTCTTTTTTTTATATATATACTCACTCATTTTTGGTAAGTGTCACACACAAATGTGAAGTGGAATTTTTAAAATACAGATCGTAAGATGATTGTGAAAAACTTACAGATAAATTGTTTTACCTTTCATTACTTTCAACCATTTCTGTTTGGAATTACTGGTTATGTCTTTTTCCATTCGTTCACCTCACAACGAGTTAAATATGAGACATCTCATGGTAATGAAAGGCAGTACTATAAAAGACAACATTTTATCCCTTACCCCACCCCTGCCTTTCTTTTTTGTTTTTACCTTTTGGAAAGTTTCATATACAATGAAAAGACAGAATGACCAGAATACAGATTGCAAAAGCCTACAGATCTATTTATTACTACATCTCATTCTAGCATTTCAACAATAACAAGCAACAAAAAGATGTAGCTTATAAGCATGTTCATTCAACCACTAGAACTTTACATGGAGCCAAAAGTCAGGATCATAATAACATAAAACATTATCCCCAACCCTACCACTGTCTTTCAGTTTATTTATTTATTTGTTTTTGTTTATTTGTTTGTTTGCTTTTTTTTCTCCTTTTTGTGTAAGTTTTATACACAAATGTAAAGAAGAATAACCAAAATATTACAATTACAAAAGAATGATTACAAAAGTTTACAGATTTTCCATCTACAATTTCAAACAAAGGTCTTTGGTTATCTTTCTTCTACAATTTGTTCACACTGAGTAATATATCACAGATCTGATAACTGATCTGTCTAGGAAAGTCCTTAAGATTCTGATATTTCAAAGAACATCACAAAATCACATAATGCTACTCAAGCTCTTATAAATCTACATTTACATTTCTAAACAAACAAAGCCCTCCCTCCCCCCCCCCCTTCCTTCCACCTCTCCTCCTCCCCCCTCAGAAATAACAGTATTTCACGGAAGATGACATATGTATTTAAATATGAGACACAACACAATGAAATCAGCACTCGTCAAACTGAGGCGGCTGGAGAAATCACAATCTTTTTTAACATTGAGTAAGTTCTTAATGTATTTTTTCCACAGAAGCCTTCTATGTCTATTTAAAAGTGACTTTTAAAGTTAAAGCTGTTGAAATATACTGAGTAAAGGTCCGAATGTTGTTGTTTAGGGACATGGCCTAAATCAGGAATGAAGGAGATCAGCCATTTTCTCAATAAATTCAGGTGCAGCAATAGGTCAGCCCCAATGTTTTTAATTGCAATTTCTCGACTTCTACTCAGGTAAAACAAAGATTTTTCACCAAAAGGAAAATGAATGCGTTTCACAATGTAATGAATCATGATTATATATGTTAGGTTCACGCGAGTGTGTGTTGAGAGCGATGTTTAGCAGATTGTAATTGGGCCCATGCAAGTGTGTGTTATGAACGTACGTATACTGGCCCGTGGAAATACTGGGTCACTGAGCGTGTCTGAGATACTCTCTAAGCATTTTGTACGGGATGGTTTTTAGTCAGACCTTGTGTGTGTAGTACGTCACGTGTGTGCGCACTACGTCACGGTTTTATGTGTGTCGCGATAATAGTAGGCTGTGGTGATGACTCGTATGTTCGAGGGAGTTCGAGATGCGCACTACGTCACGGTTTTATGTGTGACGATGGTGGCACAGAGAGCTTGTATGTTCAAGAAGGTTCGAGGCGAGCTGGTATCTTTATAAGGGCTCAGCCGGAGAGAAAGAGAGAGAAAGTGCAAAAGAGAAAGTGCAATGCAATGAGTGCCGTATGCATCGGAATTAGACAGCTGCCCTGAAGTTTGTTTTGTTGCCAAGCACCTCAATAAATTCTGCATCATTTCAACGCCGAGGATTCCTGTTCTTATTAATCCGTTACATGTGTGCGTCTCGTCCGCATTCACCGCCTGATTACCACTTACAACGTCACAACTAACACCCATCCACATTCAAAGTTCGTGACACACAGTAACACCAATAACTTAAAATGCTAAAAAATTTACCAGTATCTGATTTCATCCTGTCGTGTCTCATATATCTACACTTTCATTTTTAGACACACATTGTCACATGGTAGAGATGGACTCTCCAGATGATAGCTATTTGGTATCTTGAAATCTTGATATTGACCTCTCTAGAAGGTTTCTCATTTGCAGATATCACATAATCACATGTTCTCACAAGTAATTCTAATTTACAATTCATAAAATGTAAAGATTCTCATTTGCTGCTCTTGAGCAATGGTGCTATTCTTTATGATGTACGTAAGAAGCTGACAAGATAGTATCACTGACTCCCAAGATGATTTGTATGAGGTTCACAGAACTGTATCTTTGGCTCCAAAGACAACCTTCATTTGCTGTTCTTGAGAAATAGTGCTGTCCTCCGATCTGTTTAAAATTCGTAAAAATTTAATTATCTCACTGGCTCCAAAGGTTATCCTTCCCTCCTGTTCTTGAACAGTGCTGCTGTCCCTCAAGATGATCTGTATCTAGTTTGGTGCTCTCTGTTGTGCATGTCCTGCAATATAAAGTGAGACAGCTATAGTCGATACAAAAAATATAGTAAACAGCTCTCTGGAGAATATCTGTGCCATGCTGCAGTTGTGAAATAAGTGGGACATGAAATCTATTTGACTGCAGCTGATTCAAATGACTGTTTGAATAATTTTCTGTACAAATAAAGAACGCTAAAGAAAAACGCTATAAAAAAAAATTCGTATTAAAATCAATTTTTTATTTTTTTTTCTTCTAATCCCGAGCACCTTTTTTAGGTACCCAGTTAGTATTAAGTTTGATTGTTACATGAACAAGAACCCACATGTACATACTTGTACACACATCCAGAGATACACTCACACACACAACAACTACAACAATAGTATAAAAAAAAAAGTGCAGATCAAGATGTTAATTTATTGTGCCCTTGTTGCTGTTAGTATGACCTACTCTAATACCCCTGATCTGTGACAGGACTCAGGGGGAAGCTCATCCCTCATACCCATTCCCTTTAATGGGAACTTCTTTGTTAGAACTACACCAGTTTCCTATCGGCCTAAATACTGCAGAGTTCAGCTTTCATATGGTGTAGATTTTTGTTACTTCTTAGGTAACGGTGCACTTTATTGGAATGAACTAGCTTTACTTTAATATCGAGAGAAAAAAAGAGTCATATTTTTCTTGTAATGCTTAGTGTACTCGTGTGGCCGATCTCAACTGTTTGACAACTGCAGATCCATCTCTGTGCATCTCCAGTCTAGTATGTGCCGGGGCATGTAAAAACTGCTTAAAACCATACTGAGACAGGTCCTAGTTACAATACTAATCTACACAATTATGTCTAACGTTTGCTCTATAGATGAGCCTGCGTGGTCTCAAAACAGCCATGTTAGTAGGGTTGAAAATAAAGAATTTTTTTTTAAAATTATGTTTTATTTATTTATTTTTTTTTTTAAATAATGTTAGTGTTTTAATTGCTGTATCTTCTGCAGATTCTGTTTGTTTTACCACACTGTCTCTAACACACATCATGAAGAAAGAGTGATAAAAGTAGCAATACTTACATTTTCCTGTTGTTTAGTATTTTTGTTTTTCCTTTGTTTCTTTGGTATGGACGGATCTGCATCTATGTCAAAAGGATCACTGTCTATCACACCTTTACTGCACCATCGGGAACCATTTCTACAAGCAATGCCTGATGTAATATGTTGCTTATTTCAGAGTTTTCTGTAGCGAGCTTCTGTATTAAATATATCTACGAGATTACCCTCCCTCCCATATTTAAATTTTGAGATGGCCAGTTTCCCAATCAGTATGGCATGTTTTACCTCTAACAAAGATTTTTTATCCAAGCAGCCATGCTTAATTATGCCAAATAAAACCAACCCTTGATTCAGTGGTAACCGAATTCCTGTGAAGGCTATTATATATGGTTTCCAATATCTTCCATAGGGCTTGTTTGTAAACTTTTTTCTGTCTTTCCTTATCACTTTTTTTTTTCATTTTTTTTTTGTCACAAGAGAAACACTTCTTTGTGTCTGTCAGTCCACTCAGTACCCGCGAGAGATAGGTATGGAAAAATAAAGAAAGAGAGAAAAAATGCTCATTCTAGCCCGTTTTTTTTTTTTTTTTCATACTGGAGTATGAGAGCAACTTGGAGATAAGTTGCATTTTGTTGTTGTTGTTTTGTTTGTTATTGTTTTGGCAAAGCACGCTTGTTTTTCTGATAGTTTCTGTGCTGGATATGTATGAAACGTTCTTGGTACAGCAGCCTATCTAAGTCATTATATCTTCAGTCCTTGGTAAAAATCTGTACCTAAAAAGGAAGCTGTGTGAGTTTAGATTGCAAAGAATCAATATGGAGGAAAAAGATGGGACATCTTGCTACCCAATAAAATCACATGCACGTTTCAACTGAATCTGTAAGAGTTCAAATTTGACTGCATTTTTTTGGGGGTGGGGGTGGGGTGGGGTGGGGTGGGGGGGGGGGTTCCTTCTTCCCCCTCTTGTCTTGGTGTCTGTCCACATGCTTCTCTAATCATCCCTTATCTCTCAATGCCAGTAAACATACATTAAAATATAATATCCCCTAAATTACTTGGCCATAAATTACAGGTGGTCTGCCTAGTTCCTAAATATGAGATGAACGTGCCTTAAACTGGGCAATCTTCGAATCTCTCAGCGCTAGATTGGGTTATACAGCTGTATTACAATGGAGCAGACTGGATCGCTATGGTTAGAGGAGTAAGCTGGGCTCGGTAAGTTCCTATCTCTTTTGTTTTAATCCAGGTTTTCTTTTTCTTTTCTTTTTTCTCGCGTTCTCACCTTCATTCTTTCGACTGATTCACTTATCAACATCAGACAAATTTCAGTAGCCCTTCCTTTAATCCAGTTTTCTTGTCAAGTGGTACTATAATTATTTATGCTTTAATTTTTTCCTTCCGAAATGTAATCATTGATACTACAATTAAGCTTATTGTTTAGAGAGCATCAAGATTTTAAATCTATTACGTTTCTGTCAGTCAGCTCGGAGAGGTTTAGTTCTAAATTTCGCGTTTCCTTCCATTATCCAGTCAGGTCCCTGACAAAGAGCGCCGACCCACTGTTCACATTGGGCCGGAAGTTGAGCAGGCGCGCCGGGTCTTTGAATATTACGTCCATGACTATTCGTTTTATCATGAAACGAAATATCGTAACTTTAGTAAAAGTATCCGATTTCGAAATGATTGTGATTTTGTTAATAAATATGCCCAGATTCTTAATGAACAGCGAGTGAGCGAATACAACTAAAACTCATTATTTGTTTTTCAGAGAGTGAAATATATTCTTAAATAGGACATAAACAAACGCGGACACCGATCAGAGAGATTCAGGCTGAGAATAATGTCTGTAACAGAGCTATCTGAACTCGAGTGTGAAACAGGTAAACAACAACAAGAAGAACAACAATAACAACAACGACATCAACAGCAGCAGCAGCAACAACAACAATGATATCGATAATTGCAGCAACAACAATGTCCAAGATGATGGCACAACAACAACGACAGTAATATGAACATCTGCAGCAGTAGTAGCTGCAGCAGCAGCAGCAATAGTAAACAGCAACAACAAGCGATGGCAGCGTCACCAATTTCATCACAACAGCAACAACGACAACAAACTCTGCTGAATCATCAGCAATAACAACATTGCCCGAAGCAACATCGCGTACATCTTCTCTACTTTACATAAGGTGAGGTTGAAAAGACGGAGCCTCGGTTAATGTGCAATTTGGCTTGTGGATATCCTTGTCTGCAATCGCGTCGCAGGTCGTCTCATCCATGGACTATTTGGTCTAAGGGATATGTTACTGGTCTGACTGTACTGGATAATCAGTGGTAGATTTCTTAAACACTTTTGGTCTAGGTCAGTGAATAAGTAAGATGGCAATTTACGGTACCAATGTAAAACCATACAAATTTACTGAGGACCACGTGAACAAATGGAAGTGGTTTGTACATTGTTCCAAACCTTTTTTTCTTTTTGTGCATTGTGCAAAATGTACACAGAAGCTAGAAATTGTCTCCTATATAAATCTGGCAAGAATCAAGAGAAATATAGAATTAAATTATGCAATGTTAACACAGAATGGAAGTTTAAATGAGTACACATGCTGATCTTCTTTTGAGCTGAATCTAACAAGCACATGAATTCTAAAGACCTGTTTATAACTATTTTTAAAAAGATCTTTTTTTTTCCTTCCTTGAGTTGCTTTTTTTTTTTTTTAACCACATTTTTAGGCTTTTAGTGGCATTTTTTGGTGGCATAATTCTGAATTTCTGGTGGCATTTTTTAAAACTTTTTTTTCGAAAAAAAAAAAGCATTTTTCACGGATCACAGATAGGCCTGTGTAGCCGATATAGTTATTCATTACTGTGTGTATTACTTATATGAACTAACTCCAGAAAATAGCACTATATTATAATGCACCTTTCTATTGGAAAACAATTCCATTCTTGATCTGACGGATGAACACTACGTATAGAATATATATGTGACTCGTACCACTAGTTCTATTTTCCTACAAGACAAAATTTATGCAAGCACAAGAGACACATACATGTACAGATTGTACATGCAATGTAGTTTGCTGTGGACTTAGAGACCTTTAATTATACATACATCATTATGTTTTTTCTTTTTTTTTTTCCACAACGTTGCACGTAAGTGGACCAGTAAATATGAATCGCAAGAGAGAGGGGTGGGGGAGGGGGGGGGGGGGGGGGCGCTTGTTTTTTTTTTTGTGTTGGGTTTTAACGGCACATCAACCCGATAACGGCT
>JBCEWB010143632.1:0-10871 GCA_039654565.1 Peronia peronii | reverse complement strand
AGCAAAAATTGGTAACTTCTAAAAGCCGAGATAATCCTACTTTCTTAGGATTGAAAGGCTTAAGAAAAACAAACAAACACACGCACACACACGCATACACACTAAAACACACACACACACACACACACACAGATTTACTGATATGAAGTACTTTGAGTATAGGAAGTCTATGATTCAATGTAGAGAATTTCGGGTCATTGCGGGAGGCAACGAGCAGCTGTTTACTGGGGAGAAATATCAACGATCGTGAATGATACATCGCTAGAGCATGAAATGGCGCAGAATGTGATACCAGAAGATTTCACAGCCGCATCAATGAGGCATTTCGGGGTGAATCACGTGACTAAGTAATTTTCGCACACAGACTGATTTATTTACATGCTCTGCGCATTTCAGACAACTCTTGAAAAATGATAACTGATAAGTTGACTGATAGCCAATAAGACCTGTTCACACCATAAAAAATAAACCCATGTAATGATCTCGCATTCATAATATTATCGCATCAGGATTAGGCCTTACAGTAATAAGTAAAACGACGAATTATGGGGTCTCGACCAAAGGACAAAGCAACGATGCAACTTGAATACGATAAAGGGTCACTTCCGGAATGATGCAAAGTTGCTCCCGATGTAAACAGAGACAGAGTATTGTAATTTCACTCTTTATTCTTTCACGCATTCTACAGGTATTGGTGATTATGACAATACATAGGCATTAATTTATATCAGTGAGTGGAAACGATTCTGTAAATTGGGTGTTGGCATGGGTAATTGACCTGAGAATTTCTTTATTTATTGTAGAACACCCTGTTTTCGATATAGATCTAGACTCTAGATCTAGAATCCAGATCAAGATCTATTTGAGTTGAGATGACACAGTGAAGCAGCAGAAACTTAAAGCCCTATTGTATGTACAGTTGACCACTTCACTGCTATCAGCAGTATAAGTAAGTCATTTGAAGACCTAGATCTAGCTCATGTGCTGAAAGATGTATTTGTATGTCATTCCAACCATTTCACCAGCTCAGCACTCTGCTCGCTCTCATGCATAGTTAACTCCACCCACTCAGCTCAAGTCGACCGTGGACCAATAGTCGGCCGTCCTCCTCTTTGCCAGGAGCAGTCCACGTCATCGGCTATTACTGAATGTTATGTGAAAATTACATGTTATACTCCTGACTTGGAATCTGATCGCCACCTCTTGATTCATCCCCTGATCCACGGCATGTGGCATCTATCAAAAGATTCTAGTACTGATGTGAACCACGCTGGCCAGTGGTCGGAACATCAGAGCCCTTTAGTGTCTCTGGCTTTGTTTTACCCCGTCTAATCTTTCTAATATCTATGCTAAGGTCTCAACCCGGCGATACCCAAAGTGAGAGAGAGAAGTAAAGAGAGACTGAGAATGAGTTGAGTGAGTGAGAGAATTAGTGAAGGCATGAGTGAATAAATTGGTGCATGAGCCGTCAAGCAAATGACAAGAGTGGGTCCGTTTGTCTTAGGTTTCTGCCCTGTTTCTGTGTTATTTTAGGAGCAGCTAAGCTTTGACATTTGGATCTGAAAAAGAATGCAGAAATCGGCAGCAATGACCTCAATGGGTTCACACCTCTGTTTCAACCCTCTGCAAAACTTCTTTTTTTTTCCCCACAAACTTTCATGCCTTTCTCTGATCAATCACGGAATCACAGGAGGTATACTATCCTCTCATTGTTCCTTCATCTGCTTTTTTGTTTTTCCTTTTCCCAGCAATTTTCTCTCTCTCTCCCTCCCTCCCTCACACACACACACACACACAGCTGCCGGGGTTTCTTGTATTTCAGCTCCAAAGAGATGTTCCGACCAGAGAATCTTTTCGCACTATTTTGTGGTATTCTTTGGTTAAGATTCCGCCGGCTGATGATTGGAGGCTGAAGTAACTTATATTTTCGTAATGGTTGATAACAATCAAGCTTTTGATTGGTTTGTTCCATTCTTCTTCTTGCTTTCATACGGAATAAGGATGGAGCAATGTTAAAAGGCCAATCATTGAGCAGAAAGCAAACAATTATATATAATATAATTAGCGTGTAACAAATCATGATCCAGCATGCAGGGTATATGCGAGTGTGTGTTGTGAGTGATGTTCAGTTGATCATAATTGTGTGCTGGGCCCAAGCAAGTGTGTTGTGTATAGTGAAGGTCATAGTAGGCACGCAGGGATTCGGGAAGGCTCCAGACCGGTTTAGTTAGACCTTGTGAGCATGAAGTATGTCACGTGTGCTAGTGCCAGTACATTCAATAGGGTTCGAGAGAGAGGGCGTTCCAGACGGGCTGGCGTATATATATATATAAAGGCTCGGCCGGAGAGCGGGAGAAGGAAGAAGTAGAATGCAGTGAGAGCTGTGTGCATCGGAGTTAACAGCTGCCCTGAAGTTTGTATTGTTACCAAGCACCTGCAATAAATTCTGCATCATTTTGAGGAATCCTATTTTGATTTCTCCATTACTGTGTGCGTCTCGTCCGCATTCACCGCCTGATCACCACTTAAAATGTCACGACTAGCACCATTCACATTCAAAAGTTGGTGACACAGTGGCAGGGAGTCCACAATATTTTGCAGTGTCCAGTTATTCATGAGGAACCATGGCGCAATCAACCAAGAAGTTCTTTACAAAAGAGGAATTTCTCAGTGAAATTTATGGTGATGCTGACAGTGGTGACAAAGATTTCAATGACAGCATACATCTGGATGGCCTGTTCAAATAGTGATAGGGAGAGTGACTTTGAAGTAGATTATGTAATGGGATAAGAAGAAACACTAAGCAGCAGCTCCCAATCTTCTGATCTGACTGTTGGTCACTGTTTTATCCATCTACATGTATAGTAGATCTTGCTGATTTGCCCTCCATCATCAACGCTTTCCCACTCACAGCTACGGCAACCTTACATGAACTCAACAGCTCGCGTCATATTACAATAGAATTAGATCTGTCCGGCAGTCAGGCAGAGGGCAGCTAACAGAATGGAAAGCCAGTTGGGAGATGGGGGGGATAGATGGCAGGTGCCTGTTTGTCTCACTTTCGGTCTCATTTACGGCTGGTTGGTGCACAGTGGACATGGCTGATTGACCATCATGAGGCACAATGGGGTAGCAGTGGACTGAGTGGGCAAGACTGACCGGTTTCGTTGATGCTTAGCACAGGGCTGCAAATAGTGCAAAAATTCGTTAGCAGTGAAGCGGTGAATATGGATCAATTTAGACTGGAATTTGCCTGCAGTTTTATGGTACGACTGAATCAGTTGTTACGGCTGGCGATATTCGGACATATGTCCCAATGGGCCATTTGATCTACGGACCCGGCTCCACTTAGTGTTACTTTACTATCCGAACCTGGGTCTATTTAGTCTAAGTGTTGCGGGTTTACTAAGTATCGTGGTGGGATCAGTTTTCGAGGCAGAGAAAAAAGACCAAATATCAACAAAAGCATAGGAATTAAAGTAGAATTTTCAGTTAGCCTACATTGGAGGATGCATCATTGATAGGTCTAGATCTATATGTACGATGTTTTGCAGTCCGACTGAGCCGATATGTTGACCTACTTAGCCTCCGCATGAATGGATTAGATCCAAAGCTACCGTAAGTATGGTAATATTTTAGGGCCTTGTCTATTGTGTTGTTGTTGAAAATTTACTTGAATTACACAGAGAAGACTACTGAAGAATTCGAAAATGCTTAGGACTTACTCTTTACTGCAAAATGGATCTGCACAACGTCTTCCAGGCTAGCCTAGAAAACAAAACAAGGGAAGTCATGCATGCGCAATCACAAAAAAAGGTAAACACGAAAACACAGCAGGTGTTGAAGAATGGTCTCTTGAGGACCCTAACCTAACCTTAAACAAATAAACACTTATCCTAACCAAACAAACGTTTCAAATTCAGCATATGATAAAAATGTGGCACCCAAATCCATTAGAGGTAGTTGACTGTGATTGGATGCTTATCAAGAGGCGTTTGTAAAAATAGCTCCAGATCTGTATAGCAAAAAAAAATCAATGGGGACCCAGGTCCGTAAAGCCACTTCGGTCCCAATGTTTGGGTTGGAATATACAAATACGTGTCTGAATAGTGGTTTGGAGTTACAGGGATGTGTCCGAATATTCGACTTGTTATACACTGTATTGGGAACGCAAAATAGAAATAGAAGTCTATTCATTAGATCTACTTGTTGTCAGAAATCATGTAGGCCTAAATTTGATCTTGATCTATGATGTTTAACAAGACGATCCTTGCATTTTCAAACAATAGCCAACCGACACTTATCATGTGGGGATGTGTGGGCCATTTATTAGATTTATATTGCAAGTATTGGATACCATACATATGTGTGTGGTAAAATTCAAGCTATAGATCTATATTTCAATAGTTTCGTTGTAGAAATCCTTCTAAATAATTTTTCAAGACATCTTTGACTACTTTGAGCGTATCTCCATCCTTTCAAATTTCAAGTAGCATGGGAGACTGTTCTTTTCTCACCCCCTCTCTCTTGTTTGTTTTTTGTTTGTTTGTTTTTGCTAAATTGATATGATATCTTTCTCATGGTATTCTATGGCTAAATAGCTTTTCGTTTTTAATTAAATGAATGCCTTCCTATCTAGGCATCCTATCGAATGCCTGACCGGAATGAGTGGTGCACATTACAGTATTTCACAGCCTACATCTAGTACAACTGTAATTTTGTCACCCTGCTATTTGTAGACCTGTCTATGATATATGAAATATTTTGTTTGTTTTTTTTAAACACTGAGAGGCCCATTGATGTTGAACTGATGTAGACTCGTGGGAATAGCAGGAATGTGAAGCAGCCCAGAAAATTTAATATTAATAGTTGGAAACAGTTTGAGGCAATGTTGTAGATTTTACTGCCAAGTTGTGAAGTGGTGTAAAATTTAAAAATTTTAGAAATCCATTTATCAGTTGTGTGTTTTTCAAAGATCAATTTTCGATAAGTTTCAAGGTGACAAATAATAATTAACAGTTTTTAAAAAAAATAAAAATCCAAATTTCAATAACTGTAAAAAATGAGGTACGTATTTAGCTTCATCTCATCATACTTCTAATATCAAATAGTATTAACTCACAATAATATTTTTTCCACCATACAAACACAAACTATTTTGTGTGTGTGTGTGTGTGTGTGTGATTGAAATATAAAAAAATTAGCTCACACAAATGAAATGTCTCGCAGCCAGTCAAAATGAGCCATATGTCGATTTTTCACCATATGGGGTTTTTGATATCGTGTGATAGCTTATTCCATACCCTTTCAGATGGTGAAAACAGTTCTAAGTTAGCTTTATTCTAGCCAGAGATATTGCAGTTTAAAGAGACAAGGAGGAACCCCCAGCAATGACCAAAATTCCAAGAAAATCTAGTTTAAATGAATGGTCGAACACATAAATCTACATACTTACCTCACAAAAATCCTATTTTAATGAAGAAATATTTATAAATCAAGGGTAAGACCGATACTACCATGTTCAGAAATGAATGCACTTTCGATTTCGACAAAAAGAAAAAATTCGATGTCTGACCCCCTTCATCATATTCAAAGCCCGATTCCTCGCTTCTAGCCCAGCGACTTACGTCTCATTTTGACTGGCTGCGAGACAAATGTGTCAGAAATTTCATATGATGATCTGTGACAGTCTATGTGGAAGACAAAAACTAAAACTAAAGTTCTCACTTTCTGCATCATAACAGAGAACATTAGGCCTTGGACTATCATGATACAATCCTAGGCAATGCATCTGACCCATCATTGACAGTCACATTTTTCTTGGAGAGGAGCAAGAAGAATCCAGGAATAGCTTTGATGTTTTCAGTGGGCCTTTGTTTGCAACAAAACAGTTTTGTAGTTAATCATAGGCTAAATGTTTAGGAGTTATTATTTTATTTTTCAGATGCATTGTACCCAAATTATAAATACAGTGTAGCTGAAGTAACAGGCCAAGTTTTTTCCTTATTCAGGGGCAAAATATCAGTGAGTGGCTCTTGTTACAGGGCTTTAGAGGCACATGCGGAAGCATGAAAGAGACATATAGCATTTGTTCTCGTCAATCAGTGTATGGCTGTAACTTAAACTTAAGGGCTAGTTTTAGATCTCATTGGAAATGCGGTTGCCTACTTTTGCATTCAGTTCATCCGACGTGTTTTAAATGAGACTGAGGAAGGGAAATAAATGGGGATTCTTAATTATACGTATATGTATTTATCTTGTTGTAATAGCTGGATCTGATGTGCCGTTGAGTGAGCTTGTTGGATATGGGATTTACTATACTGAGGTTAAAAAAAATAATTACGTACATGTAAATAACTAAAACTGTATGGGTTTTATTTATTCATCTTGATTGGACTACATGTATACGTGTCCCCCTTTTCTTGAACAAGGTTTTAGAAATATCTTTGTGTTTAAATAATATTGTGGATTAAGTTATGTTGAAATTCTTTAAGTGTTTAATCTTGTGATTTTAATTCTATGATAAACTGTATTCATGTTCAGATACCTTTAATAAATGGCACTGAGATGTTTGGTGTGCCACATGACACAGTCATAATTTTTTTTTTAAAATTTCGTCACAGATTTTTGTTTTCTTCTGAAACAGATTTTGGAAAAGAAAAGTTGAACACCAGCCCACAGAACACTGAAATGCCCTCCCCTGCCCCCCCCCCCCTTTTTTTTTTAAAATGGAAATGGACCAGAAGATCAGTTTTTCAATGGATAAGGAAGGTGTTCGCATTACTTGATATTCAATCATGTCAAATTACACTAGTTTGAACCAAGACCATCCATTCCATTCTGGACATAGAGCAATTAGACTACAAATGAACAATCAGCGATCTTACTTCAAACTGAATTTGACATGATGTGCATGCCGAATAGCACGAACACCCCTTAACAGCACCGACTTTAGTTCTAAATTTATCTTCAATGTAAACAAAATAAGGATTTGATTGTTTAGGTACAATGAACCTCAATAGGTGCTGCCATTTTTGTTTAGATCTAAGTGATTTCAGTGCTGTACAAAACTCAGATTCAAATTCTTTGAAAGTGGCGAAACATGTCCTTTCGCCATGACTGAACTCAATGACCACTGGACTGAGCTGGTTTGTGTGCCACTGAAGGTAGCCGTGATCTAAAAATGGCATATACTGAGGAGACTAACTGGCACACACAACTGGAAATTCTAGTACAAATGGCACATATCAATACTGCGATAATTATGCTTGGTCTATTAAGGCTATTTGAATGTATTCCATATACAAAATATTAATTTTATTTCATGTTGATGTCAATACTGTTATGGATAAGTGAAAAATATATCGAGTATGGCACGGCCTTCCAATTATCTAGGGGCATGATTATGATTGTTCAGTTAATTTTTTTCAGCGCGTACTTCTTTTTCCTACTTTATATCTAAGTAAAAGAGCCAAAACACTTTTTAACTCTTTGGATAGCTTAGAATACTAAAAGCTAAATCATGAAAGGAAATGACAGAATATGCTACATACATAGGCCTACTCAAAAGATATTCACATGTAAATATATGCTAAATATTTATTCATAAGCTTAGTATATCTTCTTCCTACACTTTGCTGCTTTTTCTGCAAGAGACATAGATCTACATGTATTTCAAGAAATGAGAGATGTGACATAGTGCCTCCTTCTGTTGTCTTTCTCAACTAGAATTTTATGGAGGGGGAAGAGGCGTTCTGCGGGTGCTGGTGAATTTTTTTAAATTTTAAATTTTTTTTTTTTCATCATGTTTAACAGTGTGGCATTACGATGCTGCTAGATCTACGCCATATATGTGTAGTACTTATTTATTGATTAATTGTCGTCTCGGTCACATCACATTGTCACATGTTAAACTAAACAACGCAACCCACCAATAACTAATCAACCAAAAAAGTTTACTAGTCATTTGAAACACTCAGGCAATGCCAATACAGTCATAATCATACTGACAGTAATTATTCTACATCATTTTGTCCATGGAAATAGACATGTTAGCATTCATCGCTACATAATTGGAAGGCAATAATCGACGTGCCATCACGTTGCGACTTTCGTTGTAGAAACAGACCGGGACCCAAAAAGAAGGTAGTGCCATTGTATTTTGTGTGCCTATGCTATCTGCTATGATGGATGATAAAGTGATGGATGACTTCTTAGCAGCTTATGTTATTTTGAAGCATAAGAGAAGAAATGTTGTTTATGGTTTTTTATTTCTAAAGAGGAGTGTGTATTCACACAGATTTCAATAATTTCATGAGGATGGACAAAGAGCAGGTTACATCTGTTGTCTCTTGAGTCTCGCCTTGCCCTTGATTGCAAAACAATCAATAGTGATGCGAACCTCCATAAGGCCCCATGAAAAGCTCACAATAACTTTTCATTACCGTGTCGCAGATAGGAGTTTCCAAGATCTGAGATTCTCAGCATGTATTTCTACTAACAATCCCTGAAACCTGCATTGTGATTTTCGAGGTGCTGGCCAAAGATTATTTGAAGGGAAGATTTTTACTTCAAATAAAAAAATATCAGTTTGAGTACAATTTATATACTACAGTAAGCACACAGTTTGCATGAATATTATACCCATGAGTATAAGCAGTTCTATATTATAAGTTGTGCTGCTGTTGATGTGTTCCACCCACCTCATCCAATCTCTCTCTGTCTCTCCCTCTCCCTCTCTCTCATAAACAGATACTTTTCTTTCCTTCTTTCTTCTTTCAATCTCTGAATGCAACACAACAATCCAAATTAGGATGGGCATGAATTTAATAGTGGAAAGGAAATGTTTACGGTTTTGGTTCATAGGTTTTGTCATTGGTTTTGTCATAGGTCCAATGCGTGACAGTTTTGAGGATTGTTAATTTTCTTGGATATGCTATCCCAGTTGGCTTGCAGATCAAACTGCTTAACAAATTCAAGAAGTTTTCATGCTTTGTCTCTTGAAAATTTATATGCTGTAGCCTTTCTTAGATTTACTTTCCTTGACACTATGACTTTTGCATTTCATTTTCGACATACATTTTTACTGCAAATGAGACTAAAGTGGATAATAAAAGCAAGCTGCATACCTGATAAGGAAAGTAATGGTCATAACGAACAAAAACGTATGTATTTGACCTAGATCTAGAGTCACTTAATAGGCCGGAGTGTGGAACTTTGTGGTGTCTGCAAATCTAGAACAAGACATTTTAATACTCATAAAAAGCTGTTTTATAGGGCTCATTTATCAATTGAAAATATTTTATGTGGGCGATCTGATATGGCAAAGAACTTCAATAGATTCACAAATGCAGAAAGCCTCAGTCATGATATCGACAAGAACTTTTTAGAAAATTATTTTTAAAATCTAATTTTTAGACCTTTTAGTCCTAAGAAAGTAGTATTATGTCAGTTTGAAGTCACTCGCCTGTCTTAGGTGAGACAAATTCTTGTGAGTAGAAATTTGGAATTGGGAAATTTTGCCCAGACAGTGGCATCTTCATACTTTTCATTCGATTTGTAAATGCTGAGAGTTCTTTTATGTGTGTAGCATTTTCATGGCCTCCAAAACATATTTGTCCGTATCTGAGAAAGCCAGGAAGCTGCAGGTTTCAATCTTTGTATCCTTTCCATATCAGATAGCAGGATGCGTGAAGTGAACCCTTAGCCTACAATATGAGTTGTTCACCATGGTAATCCCAGATAAGATCTCTTTCAGTCCAGCCATGGGACATCAAAAGAAAATAAATGAATTTCTCTCCACAAATCGCATGATTACTCTCACAACCACATCCTATTAAGCTCAACACTTAGTTCAACCAGATTTTCTCTCATCCTGCGAGTTCAGACTATTCTTAGTGATCCATACACAGTACAGAAGTTAGATGTTACTCTGCAGGTGAATTATGTGGAGCTGAAGATATCTAGGAAACAGCTGTGCATTTCTTATATATTTAGTTTCATCTTTGAGTCAACAGATCTGTACAATAAGATATGGCAGATAGCAGCAATTCACTGCCTAAATCCAAAAAGACACCTGAGGGAGGAGGCAAGAAGAAACACAAGCAAAAAAAAGCAACAGAAGCAGCAGGAGATGGAGCACCTTCACCAGGTCCAAAGTCTGTAGCTGCCACACAGGCTTCCAATGCAAAACCAAAGGATAGATCACAAGATATACAGAATGCAGATGCTAAGCCAACAATGGTGACTATGTCAGAATCACAAACAGAAGGAGCAACATCCAGACTGATGATAGCCAGTGGGCAAAGTGGCCATGTTGAGCAGGATGTAGCAAAAGCTACTGTTCAAAAGAAGCGTAAGTTTTACGTGGCTAGACAGTGACATGGTAAAGAATAAGATGTAGAGTCAGGTAATTTTTTCGCTGAAAAGTCATGGACAGATAGAAGGTTAAATTTTGCCAAAGCATCATCTTTCTGGATATCAGTACACACTGCTGGGGGGGCGGGGGGTTCTGGGAGTCATTTTGGAAACCGCTGAGGGGAGATGATTTTAACCATTACCATCAAATTTGGCATGATCAAATAAGAGGAAACAATAAAAAAAAATTCGCGGTCACTCATGGTCGCCATCTTGGATTTTGCTACCCGGTATTGCATAAATTTACCTTCGATGGGCTCTGAACTTTTCCAACCAATGTGCTTGTAATTTTGTGTACATATTTTACCATTCCATATCTAAATTTTGTTAGGACAGATTTTTGATAAAGTGCTTAGGTTTTTTTTCTACTATTTTTTTAATTTGGTATGTGAAAAGGTCACAGATTTTTCAAAAATTTGACCCCAAAATCTCAGATTTCTCAAAAACTTAAAATG
>JBCEWB010143621.1:14116-26503 GCA_039654565.1 Peronia peronii | reverse complement strand
ATAGATAGATAGATAGATAGATAGATAGATAGATAGATAGATAGATAGATAGATAGATAGATAGATAGATAGGTCTCTGAAATGTAAATTGGCAACAAACAATCCACAGAAAAAGTCAGCTATCAAATGAAATAACATCAGCTCTAGTCAGCAGTTAAAACACACAGTTTCTGACACGGGTAAGAGGAGAAGTTCTAATTTTAGGACGGCCAGTGCAGTGAGAGATGTCACACTGGGATTTGACTACATGACTTATAGATAATGTACAAATGACAAAGTGGGAAACGTGAAAGGTAATCATATGTACTTTAGAAGTTAACCAATATAATATGCATCACACAGTTCCCTGGGTTTAAATGAAAGGACTGTAGCAATGTTATACATCTATTTACACACAGGAAAACTGAAACCACTGAAACCTCAAGGAAGCCAGAGTGGAGCCAGCCGGACCGAGGAAATGTAAATCTGTGCACCACCATAGCTTTCTCCATGTCTTGAAGAGTTATAGTTAGTCCCACATGGCGTCGCTCCGAGGGAAGAGATTAATTATAACGATTGATTTGTCCGCTTCATCACTTTATTCAGCATATATTTGGTGCATTCCTCTGTTTTCTACCTCGTTGTACAATCACCCCCTCCCCCTCCCCGAACCCCTCCTCTCCCCCTTCCCCAAACCGCTATTTATAAATCTAAGGGAACTAATTCACAAATTTATGAAACAGAGATTTAAAAGTACCGAGTTATACGCCCATGAAAAACCCATTTTTACAATTACCCAAGCATTGTCACTTCCATTGTGGGTCACAGAACTTGTTGTTTCTTAGTGTTTTTTTTTAAAATTCTACTCTTTTTTTTTTCAAAGCAAAAAGGTTTTACAAGATTATTCAAACAAAATGTATCTATTAATAGATAAATTTAATCCTGCATCTCATGTTCAAAGCTACAACAATGTAGTGATAGGTACAGAAAGATTCGAAAGGCAAAATAATATCTGGCAATCTAAACAGCAGCAGACATTGCTTATACAGCAGACATTGCTCATACAGCAGACATTGCTCATACAGCAGACATTGCTTATACAGCAGACATTGCTCATACAGCAGACATTGCTCCTTACCGGTACATATTTAGGTTTTCAGTAAGAGGCAGAATCACCAGCGAGAACTACAAATATGGCAGAAATTATTATCAATAACATCAAAAGTTGTCTCGAAACCAAGCTTTTTTTTTAACAAAAATCATTATTCGTTTTTCTTTTGCAAGTTAGCCCGTTTTGTAGTTTGGATGTTTGCCCGTGACCCTCTGAGATCTAAATGTGTGCAGACGCTCCATGGCACTCTGGCATTGATGTACGAGAGAACCTCCACCAGGCGGTTGAAAGACGTATAGAGAAGGTAAGATGTACTTGATGCCTTTGCTCTTTCACTCATTGGTCGGGAAAATATTCTTATTCTTCACTGTAGAAGATGTTCTATCCTCTCAGTTTTAAAGCTCACTACTTTTGCTCAAGTTCAGTAAATTCGAATTCTGTAACATATTTTTCATTTCTTACTTTGATCTCCTTCACTTGGTGTCTAACACTTAACTGTTTGTTGATTGGTTTGAAATTGCTTGTATTTTGTTTCATTTACAAGGATGGAGGTGCAATAACATGGAGGACATTTCATTGTTCTATGGTTTTCTTCTTTTTTTTTTATCTTCCTTTTTTTTTTTTTCAAAGACAGAAACAAGCAAACAAACAGACAAAAAGAAAACTACATAATATTATTTTTTACTCAACAGCTATAAATAATTGAGTAGTTACAACCAAGGGAACTAAGACTTTGAATCACAGTTACCTTCTGACGAGAGTTATGCAATATTTCACTCCATGACTCAGTGTAATTATTGCAGCTTGCAACCAGCGAAACTTAAGTCATTGGCTTACGGATTCAATAACGCGAAGACTTTTAAATAGAAATCGTCTAACAGAAAAATTCATTGAGATAAGTTTTAGTCTCGGCTTTGAGTGAGCAAAAATCACGTAAAGTACTGGATTCACCCAGATTGACTACAGAATGACAGAACTCTCAACTGGTGGGTTTGCTGACATTTTCAACTTTTAATATTATTATTGTTGACCTCATCATTATATTATTGTTTTTTTTTCTGATCATCAAAACATTTGTGTGAGCTTTTGGAAGCCGAATAATTACATTTTCTCGAAGTTTTGGAGCTTTCAGCCAAAAGAGCTGCAGTCTGCAAGGATACAAATCTGTGAAAAGTGCATCAAATTCCAATGTTAATCAGAGAAAAAGGTTTTAGTTAATGAGTATTATGTAAATGGAAACACGACCCGTACTCTCTAATCTTTCGCAGATCTTCATATCAAATTCATAGCCAATCAGTTGGTTTCTATAGTCCCTTTCGTTCCACTTCTCTGTTCATCCGGGTGTAGCCGAAAGAAAAGCTGCCAGAATGTTCGCTTGTATTTGCTACTGACGCGGTAGTACACCAAGATATTGATGGCGGAGTTACAGGCTGCAATGGACCACACGCTGCCCCAGAGTGTGTCGTTAAGATTAACCCAGGCACCAAAGGCGTCGATCTCTGGCACCGCCGTGCCAACTACAGTAGCCAGCATCAAAGGGAGGTAACAAGCCAAGAAAATGGCCGAGATGAGAGTCACCAGTTTGACTAGACGCAGGTCTTTGGCGGAGACAGCGTCAGATCTGGTCTGGGATGTGGACTTTTGTCTGCAAAGATATTATGTCATGGGCAATGACATGCTAAAACATCAGCATTGCAATATCTGTATGGTTTTTGTCAGATTATGGTATTCAACCCAGAAAAAAACAACAACAAAAAATAACAAGAATGTTAAAAAAAAATGTTATGAACGCCCTGAAAACAGACAAGTTATAACCGGTCTCAGGGAATGTGATACAATTATTGTTTCGATGTATCATATCTGCAGTATTTGATCAAGGACAGTTGATTTAATTCTTTGGAGGTCTAAACTATTGCTATATATTAGAAGTCAATTTTAAGTCTCAAATCAAAATTTAGCCACTGCGAGTAATGGTTAAACACTGCATCTCAGAAGCATTTTGGACATTTAACTCTAGTGAATCGTCGCATAATGTAACTTCTTTTTCACATATTTAATTGCAACAGAGTGAGCATACTCGGCAGACACTGGGGTGGGGGGGGGGGGGGAAGTTAATAGCTTAGTTTCCCTCCCTATCACACCTACATCGTGGCAAGAAAACATAACGATCATTGGATATAGCATTGTACAAATAGATAATCTTCAAGACCCTTTATATAAATGAGAGATAAGCTGCACCAGGAGGTTGAAAGACAAAGACGTATATAGAAGGTAACGTAAGTGGGCGAGAGACCACAATGTCATACCTGAACTGGCTAACGGTTTGTAAACGTTTTGCCATGACAACAGTGCAGATCATGATGACCCCAATGCACACAGTGGTCAATGTGAAATTGTTGACCGTGTGATGCAAGAGGATTTCCAGGGGCATTGGACCATCCGCTCTGTCCAGTTTGAGTATTGTGGTATTGGTCAAAGCTTCAAACATCCAGGCCAGTCGATGCTGTGAGAAGAGGGCAGCTGCGATAGACACAACCTAAACCATTAAAGACATAATGAAAGATTCGTTTTAAATGTATCTGAATTAAAAGTCACTCAAAAGTAAATATCAAAAGTAGCTGTTCTGAGTCAGTCATTTCACTCTGTTCATATTTTATTTTCATTTCATCCTTAATAAGAACTTTTTTTTTGTCCAAGCTTTTTGTTTTTTGATCCACTGACATAATTGACGAATAGATGCGATTATTTTATTTTCTCTCCACATTTAACATAAACAGACCTGTGCCAAGAGGCTGAAGGCATTAAAAATATTCTTATTCTAGGCAGTAAACAGGAGCTGAGATGGTTGCTCTGAAAACAAATGGAAATAAAATAATCGAAATTAAGAAACAATTGCCCCAATTTTCGATTATTAATTAATGTTTATTAGGACATATTGCCAGAAGGCTGTCCAGTGATTCAGTTTGACTACCAATATTGTACTTACCTCGGCATATAAGATCCCCAGGGCTATGGCTGTAGTTTTTCTGTTAATGATACGCTTGAAGGTCAAGGGTCGTATGACACACAGACAGCGTTCTACAGATAGCACAACTGTTGTGCACATAGACAACATGGCTAGATACACTCTGTGGAGAACAGGAACAAATGGCTGGATACACTTTATGAAGAATATAAGCAGCAAGGAAAAAATCATCATGAGATCTTTTAATAAAGATAAAGTAATTACCATAATTAACCACTGTCTCTTCTTTTTCCCTTAAATCTTAATTAGCAAGGGAATGCAATTTTCCACGGTGTCTTGTTGAGACGCCTATAAAATTCGAAGCCTCGTGTTTCACTTATTTTATTCATCCCCATAATATCTGTGTTAGTTCACTAATAAAGTAACATTTTCTCCGTATCCTCACCAC
Source organism: Peronia peronii (assembly GCA_039654565.1). Lineage (NCBI taxonomy): Eukaryota > Metazoa > Mollusca > Gastropoda > Systellommatophora > Onchidiidae > Peronia > Peronia peronii. The sequence continues at coordinate 22,000 of JBCEWB010143621.1, read as the reverse complement.
TACTTGACGGATGGAAAGTGTTAAGAGAACAGTGACTGAAGAACTAGCTATGTTTACCTGGGCCAGGCTGCAAATAGATAGAACAAAGCATCCACGTCCACACTGAGTCCGGTCACCAGTTTGTCTATGGACAGACAGACAGCGCCCAGCAATGTGGCCAGACAGACACCCAGATCTGTCACCGACAGAGCCATCAGGGATACAGAGGAACTCTCCTGCCACAGGAAACATCTTCGTATGAATTGCCATGATGAGATTTTAGCACTTTAACTTTAACATGTCAGAAACTGGCGTACCAATGTGTTGCTAGGATGCTATTTCTAGGGCGACTGATTAAATGAGTTGAATGTTATAATTAGGCTTTATTGAGACATTAAATTTTGCAAACCGTGGCATCGCAGGAGTTAATTTTAACTCTTTGAGACTAGTCCAGTGATATACAGATGGCAAATACAATTGGTGTAACAATCTGTACATCCGTGTGCTCGATCTCACCCCAGTACAATAGATTTAAACCGTGCATTTATCGACTGTTTGTTTGTTTGTTTGTGTTGGAGTTTAACGGCACATCAGCCGATCACGGCTCTATTGTGTCAAACACTCCAAAATATCTTTGTCCACTTGTCACAACAGCCGATTACATTTACTTCAAAAGTCGTGTATCAAATGTAGGCTTGAATCGCTCAGGAGCTCAGACAGAAAGTCCCTTCAGGTTCAGAAGTTCAGGGTTCAAAGGATAAAATGTGAATCTCATGCCACAGAAAGGTCGTAGTCAATGGTATTTTATTGTTTACTCAAAGTAAACCATTTGCATTTCCCTATCGACCGACACCAACAATTCTATATATGAAAAACAACTGATGTCCTGCTTACCTCATCCGGTCACGCCACATTTATCTTCATATTCAATAATGTATGATGATGTTGACCGGACTGAAACTTTTACGACGAGTATCAGGCAATTGAATCCTGATGTTACTTAAAAAGCAATTCATATGTAAATATTGCAAGCGAAGGTTTGGCAGGTTTCTTGAATTCTCTGGAGTTCATCTTAGAAGTGTCGAGAGCCTGATCTGTTCAGACAGCTTATTGTGTTCTGTATTTGTATGACTCTTCCAGCATAAGATACAAATAACTAATAAGGTAAACTGTCTTATATTGCCATTAAATAGACCTATACTTTAATTTCTTGAAAACGAAAAAAAATATATACATCATTATGAAAACAATGACATCCCGGGAGATTCAACTGACTTTTTCAAGGCTAATGAGTAGACCTATAGGGGAAAAAACTGACAGGAGATAAAGATGATCAGGACACACCGAGAAATCGATATTGTCACCCATTAGTCAGGCGTCAAAAAGGGAAAAAGAGGCTGAGAGTTTGACCATGGATCACTACCTTGAGATATCTAGATAGTAAAGAAGGGAAAGAGATCATTCTTGGAATGGAATTGAAGAGATATAGCTATCTTAACTGTTAAAGAACTCATCATCATCACCATCACCATTTTATAAAAAAAATGTCTTAAAACTAAGAACGACTGTGTAACCGCCAACTAATCAAATCCATTAAAAAGAAGCAAACAACAATGTGAAGATCTTCATAGCAGAAATTGAACACCCTGGTATCACTTGCCAAATTTTTCAAACAGCTTTGGTTCCTTGTCAGGGTAGGTGACTATCATCACCACCATCATTGTATAGAAATGTCTTAAAATCTGACATAGAGACTGTCAGTTACTGAGTGATTTAATACATTAGAAGAAATAAATAACATGATGGAGAATTGAACTAGTGAAAATTGAACAGAGTTATAATATATCATCATCATCATCATCATCATCATCATTTTACGAAAAATGTCTTAAAATTAAGACGACTGTCTACCGGTAACTATTCAAATACACCAAAAAAGTTGAAAAACAATACGAAGAATTTATCATCATCATCATAATCATCTCATCATCCTTTTCATCACCGATCGTCTATTCAAGGCCATGGACCAAAGATCTCAATCAGTCTTTATGTGGTTATTCAGACATCTCTTCGACATGATCCTTACCCTTTTCTCTCATGTCTCTTTGAATTTAGGCTGAACACAAAATAATAATAATAATAATAATAATAATAATAATAATTTGTCATACTTTGATCAAATATGACTTTAGCAGTTTTGCCTGACATTTGTTGTAAATTCTATCTTTTTTTCCCCTCCTTTCTTCTTTGAGAACACAATCTATCTTGTAAAAATGCATAATAATCAAATTTTACATACGATCTGACAGAGGGGTGAGTGGACATACATATGAACAATGCAAAACAAGTCAAGTTCTTCTAGGTAGAATATACACTACACGAACATGATCTACAGCTGTAGTGGTAAGACTCCTAACAGTATATCAGTGTATTGGTAAAAGTGATGTTATCTAATAACTGTTTTGAGTTCACCAAATGACTGGTAATGAAGAAAACCAATACCTGCAGTCCTTGCTTCCCGAAGACGATGATGTTGACGACATTGGCAATGACGCCTAAGAACGACAGGCCTCCAGCAAGGACAACATAAAGGAGAAAATCTAGATAGGCCTGGATGTAGTTGGGAATCAGTGTAGAACTTTGAGATGTCACAGAAACAGCAGGAAAAGATGTCGCCACTCCGTTCTCAGACATCTCTGTTTTTATTTTAGAATTTAGTAGAAATTCAAACAGATCCCAGTGGGACACCAGGACCTGCCAATTTCATACACTATTTATTATCTCTCCAGAAGTTTAAACTAAGTTATTTTCATTAAAATCAGGATTTCATTTCGTCTTTTTCCCCCATCCAAAACAACAAATGTGACGTAGAAAAACAGAGAAGGAAATCACTGCCTTTGAAGCTTATTGGTGTTTTATTTTTTATTGATTATCTCAACCTTTTTGATGGACAAAAGTCGCTATGCACTTAATGGGATGTTGTTTGCCCATGTCTTTAGTTTTGAGTCCAAAAATTGTAAAGAAATCTGTCACAGAAATTACTATAGACATCCGTGGGGCATCTGGTAGTGATACCGGTGATCAAAGCAATCTAACTCAGTTAACCTCCCTTGATATAGGATTATTGCTATATGATGCTTTATCTGTGGTGAATGGCTTTTAAATTGTCTGTTTGCTTACCCTGTGAATAGAGTTAGAAATCACTGCCGTCTACAGGGTTGAACAGAAATATACAATATAAACATTTAGTAGATCAAAGTAGTTACATTCCTTTCATTTCGCTAACCTTTTTTTGCAACGAAAAAGAAGAAAGGACATAAATAATATGACAGAATCTATTCAGACATTTTAAGAATGAGATGTGTGATGACAGTTTTTTATCTTTGTCTTGATGTAGATAATAGCCCAGGTTAACCCTTCAATTTAGTACTCTCATCAGTTAGCATATCGTGATCTTCTGTCCTTTGATCACACAAGACTCCGAATTTGAAATTATAGATCTAGGAAAGAATAACAACAAAGGATTATTTGGGGCGAATATTACGATAGCATTCATAACATTCCTGTCAGTCGTGTTCAGGGCTTTGTCCCCGATGAACAGTTTTGCAGGGTGAACTTTGATAACCTAATTGTTTAATTCTTCGGTACATATTTTTTTACTTCAATTTTGCTCTCAAACAGTAGTGACAAACTCACGCAGTATTTGTTTTTTTTCTTTAACAGAAAATAACAACACATGTATTTATGCTGCATCCTAAATACAATTTGAAATGAGAGAAAGAATACAGTCTAAGCGTATTTAATAACAATTAAAGATCATGACTGTGTCTGTCTGTCTGAGCTACAGATTGTCAATGGCAAAGATATAATTTGCTGCTCGAGATTTTAACTTAATGACTTGTCACAGTATACGTGATCATGAGGTAGCTTGATTTGAATCTTTATACCTTCGATTATTTTTTTTAAACGCACGCACTCGAGTTAAATCAGTTCCAGGACTGACGATCTACAAGGTACAGGATTTTGGTGACAATCGATACTTTGCTTGAGTCTGATTAACTGTTGGGCTTACATTGTGAAGTCATCCTAATCGGTTTAAAATACCTGTCCTGGGAAGATATAAAAACAAAATAGTGTCCCATTTAGTGTAGATATCGTATAATTTGTGTGTTTGTTTGTTTATGTTGGGGTTTAACGACACATCAGCACGATCACGCTATATTGTGTCAAATACGGTAAGATACGTTTACACGTCAAGAAGAAGAGAGGAAAGAGAGCGGGACAGAAGACAGGAGCAAGGACAGAGAGAAGAGATGTCACCCCTGGAATATCGAGGATGGCATTCCATGGGAGACACCCCACCGCTGGCGGGCTTTCACCGCCTGCAGGTGGGAGCAAAGAACCTACTTATATACCTAAGCCCTGCAGGGGGAGATATCCTATGATTAAATGGATCAATGTATAGAAATGAGACAGTTACGATTATGTCTTTCGCTTTTCAACTTCCTTCGGGTGTGTATCTCAGCTGAAAACTTAAATATTTTCTCGTAGAGCAGCAAGAAGCAAACTTTGAGCATCTTTGTTCGCATGTGTCTCTGACAAATGAAGAGATAGAAAGTCCAGTTTGGTGTCATCTTAAGGCTAGAGCACTCCTCTCTCAAGTCAAACATAACTTTAGGTTATCAGGTGTTGTCCCATCTGGTGTAGATGTAGAATGATCAGATGTATCAATGTGGAGAAAGGAAATCGTCTTACCTAAGGGTAAGAAGCAAACTGTGAGCATATTTGTGGGCATGTATGTCTGGCACACAGCGAGATAGAAAGTCCAGTTTGGTGCCGTTTTAAAGATTGACAGCTCTCTCACACATGTACCTTAGATTATGAAGGGTCTGGACATTTGGTGTGGATATCCTACGATCAAAGGTAACGAGACTTGTGTTAGGCGGTAAGAAGGAAAATGTGAGCATTTTGATTGCGTGTATCTCTGGCTAACCATGTAATGAAAGTCCATTTTGTGCCAGCTGAACGATTGAGAGCTTCTTTGTTATTACATAACCATAGGTTGTCGGGACTCGTCCGTTTAGTTTAGACATCCCATGATCGAATGTACCAATGTGTAGAAACTAGATAGTCTTGTCTAGGGATAAGAAGGAAAATGTAAGCATCTTTGATCTGGTGTATTTCCGGCAAATGAAGATAAAGAAAGTCCATTTTCGCGCCATTTCAAAGACAAAGATTTAGCACTCCGCTCTCATATGCAGTCTTAGGTTATAGGGACTAGACTCACTGGGTGTAGATATCCTATGATCAAATGTATCAATGTTTTGAAGGGACTTAGCTTTTATGATAAATGAAAATTCCTGATTCAATTTTAGAAAGGGTTGGTTTGAAAGGGCCAGACACTCCAAATGTTACTGTTAGCTCATCTAGATATTCTCCAGCATTTAAATCCCTTTTGTAATCATACAAAATTATTCCATGAAAATCACGAACGTCCAGCTCCATTTTCATGCTCGAAGACGGCCTTAGCTCGCCTGACACTTCTGGTCATAAAACACGTCATAATTATTGGGAAATTTAAAAAACAAAAATGCAGATCTTATAAAGTATGTATGCACAGCTCAGTCACTTTGATGTCGATAGGACCAGTAGAAAGAGCTTAGTCGGAGCATAAAATTATGAAAGGAGTAAATCGTATCAATGTACAGAAAAATCCTGCCCAGTGATAAGAAGCAAAATTGACTACTTTGAATCGCTTGTATTTCTGACAAATAAAAAGACTGGAAATCCATTTGATGTCATTATAAATATTGAGAGATCATCCACAAGCAACTCTAGGCTACAAGACAGTAATCCTATTTGGTGCAGATATTCTATGATCAGATCTATCAATGTATAAGAATTAGATAGAGTCATCGATAGCGGTAACAAGGAAAACGTGAGTATTTGATCGCATGTATCTCTGAAAAATGAAGGGACAGAAACTTGGAGACGCTCCTTCTCATATGCGAAATTAGATTATTGCAAATCATCTCATTTCATGTCGAGATTCCATAATCAAATGTATTAAATGAACAGAAAGGGGAAAGTCTGCTATAGAGAAGGACTACGTGAGCATCTTTGATCGCATGACGATCTGGCAACATGTGGTCATTTTCAAGATTTAGAACTCAGCTCGCATATGCAACCTGAGGTTATCGGGGCTTGTAAAATTTGGCGACAAGAAGCAAACTGTGCGCTTCTTTGATCGATTGTATATATCTGACATGTAAAGAGATAGAACGCCTAGTTTCCTGCTATTTCAAAGCGTGAGCGTTGGCCTGTCACACATAGCTATAGGCTCTCGGAGCTTCTCCAACTTGTTGCAGATATCCTTTGATCAAATTTATCAATATATAGAAATGGCATAGTTTTGTATAGCAATCAGACGCAGAATATACGGTTTTTTGATCGCATGCATGTCTGTCTGTAGAAATGAAAAGATACAAAAGTTTGCTCCAATTTTAAAGTTTCGGAGCTCTTGTTTAACCTGCAACCCTAGGCTGTCCATGCCTGTCCCATTTGGTTTAGATATCCCATGGTCAAAATTTAAATGTAAATGACAAAAACTGATGTATCTATATGTAGAAAGAAGACAGTCTTGTACAGCAGAAAAAAGCAAAATGTGAGCTTCTTTGGTTGGATATATCGCACATATCTCTGGCCAATGAGGACATAGCAAAAGCCATTTGTGTGCTATTCTAAAGCTTGAGAGCGTCTCTCTCACGCACAACTGTCGGCTACCGGGGCTCGTCTCATCTTGTAAAGATATCCTATGATCACATCTAGTCTTGTGCAGCGGTAAGAAACAAAAAATGTGTAAATCTTTGATCGCATGCATCTCTAGCAAATGAAGAGATAGATAACCCAATCTGGTGTCATTTTCAAGTCTGAGAGCTCCTCTCTCACATCTGGCCATAAAGTTTCGGACTCGTCCCATGTGGTGTAGATGTCTTATAAAAAATATCAATGTAGAAAGGAAATAGTTTTGTATAGCGATACGAGGCAAAATGTGAGCATATTTAATCACATCTATGCCTAGAAAATGAAGAGATAGCAAATCCCTTTTGTTTGCTTAAAAACCTGAAAAGTTTGTCTCTCATCCGCAACTATCGGGACTGGTTGAGTAGATTAAAACACGGTTAAAAGCAAAACGTGCGTCTTTTTGATCGCATTTATCTCTGGCAGATGAAAAGATAAAAAGTCCAATTTGCTGTCATTTCAAAGTTCAAGAGATCCTCTCTCCCACAGGCTCACGGGGCCGCCCTAGATATCCTGTGATCAAACAGATCAATGTGTAGAAATGAGATATTCTACTATTCTATTCTAGCGGTAAGAGGGAAAACGTGAGCATATTTGATCAGATGTATGTCTGGAAAATGAAGCGATAAAACGTCAATTTGGCTGCCATTTGGATTTTACTTTCAGACGTCACAAGATTCTTGAGGTTCGTCCCATTTAGTGTGGATATCCTATGATCAAAATGATCAGTGTATAGACACGTGATAGTCCTGTATAATTATGTGTAGAAGGAAAACGTGAACATATTTGATCGCATGTCTCTCTGGCAAATAAAGATATAAAAAGTCCATTGTGGTGTCATTTTAAACTTGAAGAGCTTGTCTCTCACCTGCAACCTAAGGTATCGGAACTCACCGCTTTTTGTGTAGTTATCCTATGATCATTTGTTATGGAGTTCTATTCTGGAGAACAAACACTGTAGATGGCCCTATGACTACTGTTGTGAGTGAGACCTAACACATCTATGGGGGCAAAGCATTGTAGCATAAAATCTGCATCGAGATGAGATTAGTACATACTTGTTCACACTTCGATTGTGGCCGAATGTGGCGGGGGGGGGGGGGG
>JBCEWB010143621.1:0-14106 GCA_039654565.1 Peronia peronii | reverse complement strand
TTGGTGTTGGCCGAGGGTGGCCCCCCCCCCCCCCCCCCCCACCTCCCTTGTTCTTACATGGCTTGGGTGGGATTGTCGCAGATGTCGCGGCATTTTTTTTGTGCCTTGTGTTCTCTCGTCTCGTTATCTTCCAAGTGGAATGAAACTAGGGTGTTGGCCTATGGATTTCATCCTGATGGATGATCTACTGATTACGTCTTCAAATTCGGCCATTGATAAGAACTAGAGGGTGACGTCACATGCCACAAAGTCTTGAACTTTCTTGTCTGTGGGCACAGTTGGGTTCAGACATGCACTGAAAAAGAGGATGAAGTTAACGTTCATTCTTGTGTTAGCAGCTGTGGGTTGCTTGGCCACCACACAAGGTAGGCCCAGAACATACTTTGACTTTGCTCATTGTCTTTGTCATGGCAAACATTATTTTTGTGCGATTTGAAAATTGGTGGTGTCTACAAAAATGTCAGGAAGCATTTTCTGTGTATATAAGATCCTCAGAAAAACAAGTGCCAATCTGCTGTTTCATAATAGTATTTTATCTATCTATTCTTCATATGTGTAAAAGTGAAAGGCTTTAGCTATTTGGTGCTTTCCATGAAAGGCTGTTTATGGCATCCACGACCTTTCAACATGAGGCAAGTGAGCATCATAAGATCAAATGCTGTTAATCAACAAAATGCATGGAGAACCTGATCTGCTCACCAACACACTGGTTGTCATACAGTATTACAATATAACCAGTTCTATCTCCACAAGAACCATCGAGAGACAGTAGATGACATGGCGATGTGCATGGGGGTATTGCTTGCTCTGGCTTCTCACAAGAAAATATAAACAAATATGGGATCAAAATGAATGTTAATTATTAACTATCTTGTTTGATATAGGAGATTATAAGATCAAATATCAATTAATTATTTGTTATATTGATGTATGGGGCTATTAGATCAAATATTGCTCTTCAGAGGTACATTTTTTATGCTAAAAAACTGAAGAAATTACAGGAGGATCATAAGAATTATTATTTGGATTTGTTACGAGAATATATCGGATACCGTTATATTGATAATGCTTTCTGTTTCTGTTACTGTAGGTGCCTCCCGAGCATTGGTCTGCGATGATACGATAGTGTGTAAAATGAATCCGTGTTTTCTCGCCCTGTGTCCATCTGGGACCACATGTGTGTGAGTACCACTGTGTGTGATGTGTTACTTTGGCAGTATAATAATCCATTTACCGTCTCATATATAAGACAGAGCATGGTCAGTATTGGCCTGAAGATTATACTGTTACCCTGTCTAATGCTTGGGTCAGTTACATGCTAAAGCTTCTATCAAAGGCGAAACTTTTGGAACTGGAGGAGAAACTTTGTGGGTGTGTGTGCGTATGACTGTGTTGTGCCTGTGTCTGCATGTGTGTGTGTGCTTGTGTATATGTGTTGTTTGTGTTTTGCACGAGTGTGTGTGTATGTGTCTGTTTCCTGGTCTGATTAAAAAACATTCTCGGCCAACAGATATATATATATATATATACACACACACACACACGTTTATTTATCTTGCATAAAAGAAAGATGAGAACAAAGTATTAACTTTTTACTGATAAGCAACAATATTTAGTTGATCGACTAGTCTCAGTGGGAATCACTGAGGTTCAATTTTGATTTAGAGCTGGTATCACACAACTGTTTTAGAAACTTTCCTGGATCTGAGAACGCTGGGAAAGATTAACATTGAAACGAATCAAAATTATTCCGAAACAAAAATATCACGGACGATAAGTATGTTAAAATTAGGCTCAGTCACATCAGTCGCCGAAAAAAAAACTTGGAAGTCGCGGTCATGCTCATTTATCCTTCTTCCCTTTGTACTCACCTTACTGCAGAAACTGCAACTGCCAAGCTCAGTGTGAGCCCACAGACCCATCTGTTGTGTTCTAGGATCTGTACTGTATGATGGAACTACACAGTGATCGGGTGACATTATAGTAACAACCAGTGTGGAGATAACAACATACCCGTTCGCTTGAGCCATACCTCTAACTGACTCATTACCATATGTAATAGCAAAGTTGGTATGACTAAATCAATAAAGTAGGTTTTTCAGTCGCACGATGCCTTGTTAATTGTTTTGACTTTCTGTGAGTCGAATTTAACTTTCAAGTGGTTGATGGATGGATGGATGGATGGATGGATGGGTGGATGGATGGGTGGATGGACGGATGGGTGGGTGGATGGTGAATGGATGGATGGAAGGAAGGGATGGATGGATAGATGGACTGACAGACGGATGGTGGATGGATGAACGGATGGATGGATGGATAGATGGATGGATGTGGTAATTTTGGGTGCTTATTGTCCAAGTAGGCGATGAAAATAATTCATTTTTATTATCAAGGAAGAAATAAAGAACAATAACATTTAACAACAACAACAACAACAAAATGTTCTAATTCTTTGTCTCAATAAATGTTTTGCATCCTACATTTTGTTTTCCCCATAAATGAATGGAACAAAACTGAGCCTTTCAAGTTTATTCTTCTGTTGAAACAGACATGTACGACTGTTCCATAACACGATTATGTTCCAGAGGTATGGAAATCAATATCCAGTTAATGAATGCATGCATATAAAACTATATCACTGCACATCAAGCATACACATCTCATGAAACTGTTTCTGTCAAATACTGCACAGCTCATGAAATATTGATCTAAGTCATTCTATGTAAGTTTCCATCACCATATCATGTAACAAATAGATTTCCTAGAATGACTGAGATTAAATGCTGCGCATGAAGTGTGTACTATATTGAAGTCACCCAAAACTAAACCATGGAAGTCAAACTTCATATAGTTTGAGCCAATGTCAAGAGATCCCAAATGAGACCAAAAAAAGAAAAAGAAGAAAAAACAGTGAGAGATTAACAATCAAAATGTAAGGCGCAAGGATCCAAACATCATAAAATGTCAAACCGCAGGACGTACAACTACGATGGCATATGACCTTCAAAAGAAGAATGTCAAAAAAAAAGAAAGAAATTCACTTTTTTCCAGACAGTTTCTCTCAAGAAGGAATTGATTACCTTTCATCAGAGACACTTCTGCTACTCTTTGCACATCTACTCCATCTTACGAGAAACAGCAGGGCAGAGCATCGTTCTCAGAGACCAGGATGAAATGAATGCAACATTGTTCTGACCAGCCTTATTACTTCCCTTTCCTAGACACATAGGCATTGAATGAGCAACGTTAAGAAACAAAAAATCATTTTTGCACTTTACTTAAAACATCTAATATATCCTGACAAATTCTGGAAAATTCATGACTTAAGGAAGATCGAGATAACCTCAACCAGGAGGTTGAAAGACGTATATAGCACATCACTTAAGGAAGATGTTTTCTTCTCAATGCCAAAAAAAAATTTATGACATTTTTTTTTTTTTTCAAAGAACAATCTTTCAGAAGACAAAATCAAGTGATTTTTCGCTTTTTCACACCGTTCAATACCTCGTGTCTGGCAAAGGGAAGTAATAAGGCTGATCAAAATGATCTTCCAATTTTTCCCAACCCAATTACCTCCCTTTGTTAGTCACACAGATTTGTTGAAGAAGCAGTGGACTAGAGAAAAGAAAAGAAACACCAGTCAATTGATGCGAAGAAATGTAAAGCAGTACGAAGTGATCAGACTCAAGTTGTCAGAAAACTAACAGTTGTCAATAACATCCCCTTGTGCTTTGGTAACAATAAACACATGACTTTGGACATATTTTCACTTGTATTTTAATTCTTTTCCTGGAATACTGAAGGACTATGAACTCAGCTTAGTGCTCTCTGTCGTTCCATTCCTCATTTCTTGCCTTCCACTGATTTGAAATTTTAGTCAGCGAAACTTTCAACAGAAGAAAAAAAATTTTTTAAAAAAAAAACGTTTTTCTTGTGCCACGAATCCATGAATTTTTCAGAATTTGGCAGACGTTTCAAAGAAAAAGCACAAAGATGAATTGTTTTCACACTCTGTTTGTTCAACTGCCTGTGTGTTTGGCAAAGGGAAGGATCCCGTCAGTTAACCAAACTGCTGAAAAAGACTCCCTTTTAGTTTATTCTAGAAAGAAAAAGGACAGTCCACCCGACTCCAACTTCATAATTTGATATTATTCAACTATGTTTATGGTACCTACCACAAAATGTGCATCAAACTGAGTGGATCAAAAATCTGTTACCATCTTACCTTGACTTGACTTAATGCTTTTTCTCAATTTGTCATGGTTTGACAGTATACATGTACCTATATAAATCCACACAATATGTGCAGATCAAAGCAAGACAACAAGAATGATCAATGCCGTACATTGACAATTCTTTTTTGGGCTATGTACAATGAGTAACAAATGAGGTAAGTGTGGACATGCAGACAATAGCACTACCAAGTGACCACATGCAAAGTTTTCAGAAAACTGGAGTTTTTTTATGACATCCCGTATGTTTCTGTATCAATGAAACTAAATTTTGGACGTAGTTTCCTTCGTACAGAAGTTCTTGTTCTGGCACACTGAAGGAAGGAATAAACAGCACAAAACAATTCTTGTAACTACGGCCAGGAGGCTTATAAAAACAAAAAAGAAAAAGAAAGAAAGAAATTGACATAACTGAAACTATATGGATTTCCACTCCTCAAGTTTTGTAATCAAAAACAGGAACTTTTCCTGGGACACCCATGGAAATTTTGAGAAAAAGGCAAATCCGGAAGTAAAGACCATGCATAAAAGAAAGTATATTAAAAAGCATATGAACATCAAGACCTGCATTTAACAAAGCAAAAAACAAAAACAACAAAAAACAAAACAGCAAAACAGATGAAAAAAATCATGTTAAAAATGCCATGAACATTAAGTTACACGGGCCATGCAATTTTGGACAGACTGGACTGGTCAAGGTATCACAGTGAAAAAAGATGTTTGAACACCATTTCAGTCCTTTTCAGAAATCATTTGGTCCCAAGTTTGTTTCAGCTACGGACACATTTGCGATGGATGGAATGCTATGTTCACATCTAGTGCAAAAAACGACAGCTTTTCCAATATTGTTTGACATATTTCAATGTATTTCATGTTTCGTGAACAGTGAATCCCATAAATTGTGAGACCATTTGTATAGTTTCAGGGGAATGTTATTTTCACAAACTCTCCCAACTGTGTGATCATGATGAAAGTTCATGACTGGTGAGCAGCACTTGAGGCACTGAATTCCTAGGGTTTTTGGCTCTCTCACTCTGAGCAAAGATTGACATGATAACAACAGATATGTAATGATCATGAGAACAGTGCGTGCAGATGGACTGGCATGGGTCCAAAACTAACCTGACACTAACGGCCTCCCATGAAGCAGCCAAAAGGGCTTCCATATATCAGTCAATCAGGCATACACTGAACACCCTGATATTTGCTGATGTTGATGATTTTTCAATCTCCAATGCTCCACACTAAAATTAATCACTTATCTTCACACCACATCATTTACAAGAACAGGATCTGACAGATAAACGATCACATCCCTATATATTGTAAGTGCTAACAAATGTCTGTCATGAGCCATTACAGACATAAAGACAATTTTACAATGCAGAAAATTTGAATGAATGCAGTCTATAACAATTGTCTGTCACACATTTGCCACAACAAAAATCAAAATGAATTTGTGTATGACACACCCGCATTTAAATATAATAAAACAGAATGTTTAAACATTGAAATCAATTGAAAGATGAAAAGTATATGACAGAAATATTTCAGTTGAAATACAAAAAGACAAATTTTGAAAATCTCCCACAGAATTGAAGAAAAGATTCTTTAAAAGATAAAAGATGAGACCTTATTAAAATTTTTTAAAATAACATAATATTTTGAAAAAAAAAAAAAATCTAAAATTTAACTAGAAGCTCCATTTCACAGACAAGATGTGATTTCATTGTCAGGAGACTGAGCCCCAAGTATTCCCTGCTACTAAATAGCCAATTTCTTGTACACCCAGCTTAGACACCCTAGATGACATCACACATATCAACAGAGCTCCAATATCATAGTATATGACAAATCATGAAACGATGGATGAGAGACATTTGCACCGAAGATGCATGTAATACGGGCAAAAAATATGATATCATCCATACATCTCAGACAGATGTTCCTGCAATAGAACACATATATTATATATTTTATATCAATAAAGATCATTTTGTCACAGTCATTTAATAATTATTTGAGGGGTGGGGGGGGGGGGGGAGGGAGGGGGGGGGAATAGGGGAGGGAGAGGAAGGGGGGGAGAGAATGAGTTAAATGTCTCCATTATGCACGGGGTCATACAATATTCACAACAAAAGTTGTAACGTCCATCTTGAATGTGAACTAGCCAGGTACTGAATTGTGTTCACCACAGCTAAATCACACCTTTGACTGAGGAAAAACATTTGGGCAATACTGTTCTGATCATGACAATTTGTAGACTGTATGTTACAATTACGGCATATTTATGTCTTTCAACCTATTATGGATGATTATCTTGGTAGAGACTTTACGATTATAATACTTTCAAACATATTCATGTGATATATTTTATATCATAGGTGGATAATGCATGTGTAATATCATGGTCTAATAATACATCGTCAATTAGCATTACACAATGAGCATTCAGTATATTTTCAATCATAGCAATGGCCATCGTAATGTTGATACACATTAGCAAGCACTGTAATAAAGAGCAGCAAATTAATACCTATTTTTCAGCCATTACAAAATAATATAACATAAAGTTTAAATTAATTTTCAAATAGCCTACCACACAGAATAACCAAATTCCTTGGAATTACTGTCATCATTGGAGGAAATTTTGTACAGCAAACATCAATATTTAGACTTGTTGACTATTGAACAAGAGTCCAGAGAGGTTTAAAATATTTTTTGATATCATGAAATTGTCCCATTTTCATTTTTCGGGTTACTAGAAAGTCTAAATTTATAGTTTTTATGTTTTCTGAAGTTCATCTGTTAAGTGTAATGATTATCTCGGCTGTAAAGATATGAACCTATTGTTTCACTGCCTTTGCTATCAACTCAATTTTGCAACGAACCCGGCACAATGAAATTCTGCCTCCAAATCGACCCTATGTTTTACCATTAGTTTGTTTCTCTAGTTAGCTACACACACGAGAATTGTCATAAACCCAATATAAAAAGTGAGCTGAGCATGATGAATGAGAGAGGACAAAACTAAGTTTGTTTTTTTTAATTACATATTTTATATATAGTTTAATTATCCCTTCACCATTTTTCACACGCCCCTTACAAAAGGAATACATGAATTTATCATAAGTAAATTGCCATTTAAACTGTACACAGTCACAATTTATATGGATTTCATCAACAGCATGTACAGACAAAAAAATCATGGATAGGCAACGTTCATGGATTCGTAGTGCAATGATGGACTTCTAAATCTTGCAGTGGTCCAGTGATAGGAGCAAACACTCCATTTAGGATAAGTTTGGATAAGAAAGACAAACTTTATTTATGCTCCTAATGAAATTTCATCCACAGCTGATGAGATACAAGAGTCTTCCCGAATTAAGTTGAGCTTTGGTATGCACGCTTGTTGGTAAAAATTTGCTCAACACTGTGAGTTGTCACACGATGGGAGTCACTCGGTTTTTTCTTTTACCTTATGTAACATACTGCACTGATACCAATCAAGACATTTACTGGTCATTACCATGCAATGGACTATTGCAACAACAACAATAGTTAACCCCTTCACTGCTCTCTTGACGTACAATATGACTGGGATCAGATGCTCTGTTGACGTACAGTGTACATCAACCTAGAACATGATTTCACAGCAGCGTAAGCTGTACATCAATAGCACATCTGACCCCCATCATATTATGACATCCATTGTACGTCAACAGAGCATGTAGGAGTTTTAATCTCAACAGAAATGAAATTGTGTTATAATCCACTGGTGATTCTGCCCATTTTGTGAAATGTTCCTAGCACTGTGGGAGGAAATATGCGTAGCAGTGAATGGGTTAAGAGGGCAAGCGGAAAGATGGAGTAACTTTCCCTGAAAAGATCTGATATTTTGCACCATTGTTTGCAATTTGATTTCAGCTCCTACACAATCAAGGCTCTGGATTTACAAGTCCATTCATTCACTTCAACATAACAAAAGAACCAGGCCAAACCTCACAGAGAGCATGTCAGCACTGATGAATGACACACAGAGACAGCAAGGTTCATTCATGGACATCTCTCTGATGAATGAGAAGGGTGCACTCTCACACTCACGAACACAATGCTATACTGACAGAAAGATTGAATTGTCAGTCAGACAATATGAGTCAGATATCAAGAGAAACTCCATTAACTCTTTGAATCCTAACCCCTTGAACCTTGCATTCCCTCACATCTGGGCCCCTGAGCCCATTTTGCCAGAATGTTCCTCTGTGAACCAACATCGCTGCTCTCATACTACACATTTTAATCCTTTCACAATAAAGTATTTGAACTAACCATTCTCTAAATACTCAGCATCCCCCTTACAGCAGGCCTATTCATCCTCTGACTATGACATTACATAGTTTCATAGAGCCCATCTAAGACATTATATACAGGTCTGTATCTAGATCTATTGTCACTTTCGAACCGTGGTGGGGGGAAAGCCATCCCAACCCCGCGTCTTCCCAGCGACCAACACTGGCTGTGATCCTCAGGCTAAATCTGTTATATGTTTACATGCGAGTGGGAGGGGCCAGATTACCCGTAAGACCCCACGAAGCCCACCTAGGGGGAAAATAAGCTTGAGACTCCGCATGTATTGTCTTTGATTATTCTGTTGTATTTTCCACTTGAGCCTGCATGTGTGAACGTGACCAGTCATGATTGGGCAGGGGTGCCACCCAGAGTGAGACCCAAAAAGTCGCCGGATGATAGTGAGAAAGAATGTGTGTGTGTGCCTGTGCCATTAAGTACACAGCAGTGGGGTGAAAAGCCACTTCGCCTCCCAACGCTCCCCACGTGGTCACAGGCCCCTATTTTATCAATATCCATACTTAATAATAATAATTTTATTTATTTATTTATTACTATTTCCCAGCTCTGATCCTCAGGAAGGCAGACAATACAGAAAGATTAAAAATAAAACAATAAAGGCCACCCGCCCACTTTTACCCTTTGACATTTTCTTTTACAGGTGTCCTTCGGGGCATGTGGGTGTGTGAGCTACCAACTTTGCCACAGCCTGACATGGTTACCAACAAAAGCCGAGATAATCTCTGCATATAGAGATTGAAAGGCTATTAAAAACCTGACCTGACCTGATTGTCGCTTTCATGAAAACTAAATATAGCACTTTCCTCACCATTAATAACACTACTTGCACTTTCTAAGTCACTTTCTGGGTAATTTTCACAAAAATCATGCACATTCTTAAGTGATGTCATGATCTTATGCTGATATAGACCAGAGCAGATCTAAGTATCCTGCCATGATGTACACAGTGCCATTGGTATATAATAGCATAAGCACATGCGACTTCCATTCTGAGATAAACCACCATGTCAGGAGGTTGAAAAACTCATCAAAATTGTAACCGTAAGTGACTTCCACATCGCGCCTCGGCTGCTCGGGGTAAGAAAGTCAGGGTTTACTAAATATGCAACCTCAGGAGTTGACTTTGAACGTAAAGATCTCAGCATGGAACGGTCACAGCTTGACCGTTTATTTACCAAGAGTGAAGTCCCCTCATTTCCTTTTTCCCTGACATACTCTGTACAGATAATTACATATTGAGATACGACGTGATGAAATCTGGCACTGGTCAATATTTGAGCCTACGGTTATTGATATCACCCTAAAGCTTATGTACTTTCTCTTCTGTTGGTGAATAAATATTTGTTCTACCTTGAGCAGAAGTCGAGATGTGGACAATTAAAGACGACAGAGATAACCTGCTGCCACAGCTAAATTCAATGAGAAAATGGCGATCAATTTTTTAATCCCTTTTAATTCTCATTTTGTTCATGTCACTGAATCAAAACTGTTAGATTTTTCTTCAATATATTTCAGGAAATTTCACTTAAATGCATTTCTAGATCGACTTAGAAAGGATTTGTGTAAAAAAAAATTTTTTAAATTTGCTGTTGAAAAAAATGGTCATTTGTCCCGTTGCCTCAGTTTGACCAGTGCTTGGTTTCCTCGTGTGGCATCTCATTTGAAAAATCTGTCATTCAGCTCATTTGTCCAATCACTTGACAACTGACTGACGTATAAAAATCAAGTAAAGTCGATAAATAAACAAAAAAACAAATAAACATTGTGGGATTCATACCTCAAAGTACAATTCATATGTAAAACATTCAAAATGAAATGGTAGGTTGAGTATGTTCACAGAATTTCTCAAGGCCACTCTCAAGGTCACAGATAAACATTATTTTCAATGGACCAGATTACACGGAGAATGGACGTGAACTTTCTCTATCAGCACTTACGATGTCTTCACTTGATGAATGTAAAGATTTCCCACCACACAGAGCATAATTATTGTGAATGCGTTGTAGTAGATCATAGTTCGGAACTTCGGTTCAAGATCCCCCTGTCGATACCAGTATATCTAAAAGCAGAACAACACAATCAAAAGAGAATCACTTTCTGACAAAAAATATGCATGTGACACGATGAAAACAGGCACTCACCAAACTGAGGCGATCAGAGGAATCACAATTTTTTTAATAGTGAACAAATTTTCAGCACAATTTTTGGTTTTTCCACAAAAGGTTTCAGTTCACTTAAAAATATATTTCAGAGTTAAATTTGTGAAATATATTGAGTAGCAGTCCAAACATTTAATTAAGTGACGAGATATCAATGACGTTTAATGGGAAGCAACAAAACTGATCAGCCATTTTCTCACTACAATCAGGTGCAGCAATAGATCAACCCACTCTATTTCACTGCCCACATCGTGACTGCCACACAAGATAGAACAAAGATTTTTTCATGAATAAAAAGCAGAAAAGAATAAACTTTAATGTGATTCCAATAACCTCCAGAACTGACTAGTGGCTAATTTCATCGTGTTGTGTCTCATATGTCATAAACTAACACAAGATCAGATATCATGACTGAAAGCCATATCTTCTTATTGTTTTAATTTAGAAAAAGGCTTAACATTCTAATCTGTCACAATAAAATTACACAGATATTGCTTTTTCTTGGCCAAATATCACGAGTGGGAGATTTATCTACTTATCCACTGGACATGAAAAGAAAAAAAGACTTTGCATTCAACACAGTAAATGCATCTAAAGATCATGATATCGAAAACTTGGCAAAAAAGCTTACCAATCTTTACAGAGATCACTCTCAATAATCTGAGCTTTTGGTATATAACTTACCAAGACTAAATGAGCTGCGCAAATGAACACAATAACTACAGCAAAGCAGACATTGACTACTTCAACTGGTCCTCCTTCTGGGAAGACAAAGGCACTGATGAGGGTTATCTGAAAATAAATTAGTAATTTATCATATTCAGTTATAAGCAGATCCAAGCATTGATGTGAAAAGTGGATGTGGTCTAAAAAGTAGACCAACTATTACAGTCAGTGTTAGGAAGATGCAGACACTGAAGTGAGTTATCTGAAAAATAAAATGCCATTCAATAAAATCAGAATCAGGACGATGAGGCCATTGATAAGTCTTAACTGATAAATATAAAAAAAAACCACTCATCACAGTCAAGACCAATCTGTCAATCGTGTTCACATAAAATGTACAATTACCCATTTAGCTGCTTACGTTTCTTTTTTCTTTACACTTTATCTTTGCCTAAATTAGACAAACATACGTATGTCAGTTTAAGTCCTTGTCCCATCCAACATGTTTGGGAATATTTAGCTATTAACATGGAGGCAAGGTTTTATTATTGCAGTCTAAACGATTGGTAGAAAAACTATCGAAAAGAAAAAAAAAAACGAAAAAGACAAGAAACTCACCACGACCATAATACTTGTTATGACACCCACTACAAGATTGATCATGCGATCCTGTAATACACAAAAAATTACATGTACATTCATTAGAGTATTGTAGCTATAAAGTATAAGAGCTAAATTTAATATTCAATTTTAAATGATTTACATAAGTCTTCTCCTATATACACATTTCATCAACTCAGGGTGATGTTGTATTTATTAATGTAGAATTTCAAAATGCATTAAAATACTTTATAAGTCAAAGTCCCACCACATTATTCCATCAAATATACTCTTTTAAAGAATAATAAATAAATCATTAAGTTAAAAAAAAATAAACAAACAAAATTAACAAATAAATAAATGAATGAATGAAAAAATGAATGAATATGTATGTGAATGAATAAATGAAAGAGTGAATGAATGAGTAAATTTAAATAAACAAATAAATAAACAATTACGCAAATAAATAACTAGTCCATACACTAATAAATAGGGATTGTAAAAATCAAAGCAAAATTCTTACTATTGAAGTTGGGCCCCCAAAGAGAGGCCTGTCAATTGAATCCCATTCTTGTCTCGTTCGATTCATAACTGTTGTTGATCACTTCACAACTTGGCCTTTCAGCAATTCTCAGTCGATCATGCTGCTTCTAGAGCCAGTTTGTACATGACTGTTGATAAAGACAAAAAACTAATCATCCCCTACAGTCCAGTGTGGCACATATGATACATATAGAAAAATGTGATTCACAGCAATGAACGGCGAAGAAAAAAATCTACATGAGAAAGTAATTATACAGCTAATCTGACATCTACAGAGATGATTCCACTGCAGGCTGTTAATATCCAACATTGATATACACTGATGTTACATAGCATTATACATGTATAAAAAGCTATGGGTTCTATGTCTTTCAACTTCCTGCTGGAGGTTATACTGAAAAGCTATGGCAGGCTTTCCTAGGGTAAATTTTAACAGTTAGTAAACTACAACATACTGTTGTGTTAATTTGTAAATCTTACAGTTTAAAAAAAAATGAAGCTTTTTATCAATAACACTTAATTCAAAAAGGGCAGTGTACTTTTACATGGTTTGCTCAATGCTTATCTCTTTTATGTAATGTTTAGGGGTAGTACTGTAACTATGACTACAGAAAAGGTAATAGTCTAGTAACAATCTATTAACCCATTTTCTGAAAGAGAGATAAAAATCTGCATTTTTATCAGTGAATGAATAGTTCCCTGGCTTCTTGCGTAGGCGTCCAATATCTAGTCTTTTCAGATAACGGCGATCATATTTCGGAGATTTCATGTAGAGGTTTTATGCTGAACTAGTTCAGATGAAGAACAGGCAGACACAGCGCTGTCAGGGCAAAATTTCAAAATTTCTAACCACAAAAATTCTTACCAAAAAGTGGGGCACCCTTAAGACTGAAATAATTTTACTTTCTCTGAAAGCTACACTCATAATAGAGAAAAAAAAATATTAAAAAATTCTGAAAGAGAAATGGTTGAAGATTATTTATTTTTATATGTTTAAGGCGAGGGACTGGTCCTGAAATCGAGATTTTGGCTGAAAATATCGAATTTCGGATTATTTTTTTATCTTCAAGCTAAACTACTTTAATTCAAGATTCTACTGTCTGTATGGTCAAAACTAGCCTATTTCATGTGTAAACTGAGCTTTTCCTACAATGGGGTGTCTAAAATATCACTCAAATTCTGACAGTCAATTTCAACTGAACTATGAGGTCTTTACACTAAGTTTGAAAGTATTTCTCAGGAGAAAAAGCAAGCAAGAGAAGGAGGCTGAAGAGGGAAGTCCAGTCTATCAAGCTGGAATGTTTTGAGGTAAAAGGAACACATTATGTCACAAGGAACTGGTTGAAATACTTTGTCAAATCTTTAGACGTGATTATCTCAAACCTACTTTTTTAGTACACTTTTCCCTAAGGCTTTTTTATTTACCAACAGATTTACTTGAAATCTGGCATGAATGTTCCTGCATATGTGTAAAATAATAATAAATATCAGATTTGCAAATAGTTTGTTTATTTTTTTAGAAAATGTTATCGAAGCCA
>JBCEWB010143610.1:0-10871 GCA_039654565.1 Peronia peronii | reverse complement strand
GACCTCTAGGTCTGCAAACACATTTTTTTGTAGGAGTAGATATATATGAATACAAAAAGTCATGTAAAAAAGACATACTTAAAACTTCATAACAAACTCCTAGTGCAACATTTTAGATGTCCACCTAATGGCAAAGGCTCAGTTACAATGTTAATCCACACAGTTTCCTGTACTGTGGGCTGTATGGTTGGATCTGCAGTAGTCTCAAAACTGAGATGTTCAAGGGTTGAAAATAACATTTAAGAATTAGGATAAAATTAAAAAATGTTAGTGTTCTCTGCAGATTTTGTTTGTATCTTTATTTTACCAAACTGTTTCTAACACGATATGAGGAAAGAGGATGATTAAATAACAGTACTTACGTACGGTTTTCTGGTTGTTTGTATCTACCCCCTCCCCCCCACTCCCAATCCTTCTTTCTTTCTGATGGACAGGTCTGTGGAACATCTGTGTCAGAAGGATTATTACCTATGAAAGTAGGAATGTTGAAGAACAATTTTTCCAATAAAATCTGTCAAATTTTGACTGGGATATTTTTGTTACCTCAAGTTTTACGACCACTACAGTAATTACAGCAAGCGGTCAGCCTAGCTTAACAGTCAGCTTATTGGAGCTATTCCTGATGTTGATGATTCCAATCCCTGATTAGATGCACACGAGCAGCCAGTGATTGAGTTTGCCTGGAGGGTCATTACACACCAACCACTGGGACAGTGAGGACACCACAGAGAGAGATCACAGATCAGGAGGCAAAAAATTCACATTTTCTCACAGCCTTAGAAACCCAATTTGTCAGAATGGGCTTTTTACTATAGTTGTGCAATTTACGGCAATAGTTGACAACTCTCAGTAATTTTAGGTCAGGAATGGCAAAAATTCTGATTATCCCCTCACTATATTTTTGCCCTATAATATTATTCACTGAGAACAAAACTAACCGAAAAAGTATTCCTCAACTGAAATTTTTATTGCATATACTCTTCTGATAAATCTCATTTGAGGAAAATGATAACATTTTTTGCTAGCACAACTCGGAGATCACTATCTTGTATGTTTTCTAGATCTGGTTGTGTGTGAGATTTGTGAGGAATCACAACATGGCAACATCAGGGCCAAAAGCTAATGGAACCAATCATCCTCTAGAAGAACTGAACAGAATTGCAGAGGAGAATGGTCTGAAATTGCAAGATGTGGAATTTGCCAGGCTAATGGATGCCAGAGATCCCCTGCATCATTTTCGCCAAGAATTTTATTACCCCACAATGGGAGACATTCTGAAGAGTAAGTCCTAAAACATGTCAATCTTAGTATTAGCCTTTGTCAGAAAATTATCAACAAATGTAGCTCAGTTCGGCTAAGCTAGAAATATTTTCTAGTCGAGACAATGAGAACCCACTATTCATATTTCTTGAAGCTGATGTTTATTATTGTTTCTTTCAGCTGCAGCTGAACTCATATAATGTTCAGAGAATGGTTCATTTAAATGCTTTACTTTCCAATCCTGAATATGTTATCTTAATGTCTTGTGAAAGAATTTGACAATTGAAAAATGTAAATGTATGTTGTCCCACTCTTTTCAGTTGTAGTTCTATTTTATCGGAGGAGACATCAAGTGACAGCTTAGGAAGAATTAATTTATTGATCTGAGAAAAAAATGAAAAGAACTTTTCAGTTTTGAACAGTTGGGAGATAAAAAAATCAAAGTTATGGGAGAAGCATGTTGGAGTTTGTAATTTATGTTTGTTTTTATTTGCAGCGGATCATTCTATAGTTGATCCAAAAGAAGATTGTGTATACTTCTGTGGAAATTCCCTTGGTTTATGTCCAAAGAAGACCAAAGAGTATATGGATGTGCAGATTGATAAATGGGCCAAATGGTAATTAAGGGGAAGTGCAGCAACAACGGGCTGTTTTTTATAATAATGATCTAAAAACATATTGTGGCTATGATTAGACACTGTACTTTGTATTGAGGTATCCTTGGAAACAGCAAGCTATTGCTACCGTATTGAAAATATACAGTAGTATTTGAAACCATATAATTCCAGCATGAAATGCAAAGACATTCTATGTAATGCATATTTTTTATTGCAATTAAAAGCAGCTTTTGTCCTGAGTTTCTCAGACTAGTTTGATGAGTGTCTTTTTTACCATTTTTTGAAATCCGTCTAAATGATAAAGATAAAAAATTTTGCAAGAAAAAACTCCAACTCTGTAAAATGTAGATAAATTCTCCAGACATATTCAATATATAAATACTTGTGTACAAGATGCATGTCAAATTTTGCATCATCCCAGTGTTTGGTTAGTAATATTATGTGAAAAAATATAATTCTGAGAGAAAAGCACGAAAACATATGTTGAGATAGAGTGTCATCGCTCTTTGGCTGAAAAAGATATCCAGATCATGATTTGGTTAAAAAAAAAATAACTTTGACAAATGCATTGTTTTGATGCCAAAGAAAGTACCATAACTGTTAATTCACCTGTGTGACTCATTTCTTAGAAAAAAATGTCTGTCACTCTTAGATCTTACCCTTTAGACATGCAAACATTGACAAATTGTTATATCATCAACAGTCCTCAATGTTCATTGCAGACAGAGCAGCTAGATCTGTAGAATTGTTCCCTCCTCCCCACCTCACCTTTTGCTTCCTCTCTGTCTGATAATTTGGTGACTGATTGTCTTCTTCAAAATACATGCCATTTGCAAACACATTGATTTGTAAATATAGTAGAAAGATTATTTTAGCCTGCAGTGTCTTTGAAATACAGATTTAATGCACATATTTAATACTATGATAATTTCACATACTCTTTGGCAGGGGTGTTCAGGGTCATATGAATGGAGAATTGCCATGGGCATGGTGTGATGAATGTCTGGAAGAAGACATGGCTAAAATTGTTGGTATGTAGGCCATTTTGATATATTTGATTTTAGGTATAATGATTATGATGACATTTCTCAAGCTGTGAACTATAATGATTAGATGTTGCTTTTGCCTGGAATAGTTTCGCTAATTGGTTGTGTTCTCGTAAAATTATTCTTTCATAGTGTGGTAAAATGTGTCTGATCAAACATAATACAGGGTTGCAACCCTTCCAGAAAAACCGGGATTTTCTCGGATTTCAAGCGAAATCCCGGGTACCTGGAAAAGTGCTTAAAATTCCAGGTTTTTCATGATTTAAATAATAATAATAGCAAAGAAAAACACTGAATTAGCAAAACTACGAACTTTTTTGGCTTCGTCGTGAGTGTGACATCCAGAATATAGCCTAGATATACGTTTTTGATTGGGCTGTTACATTCGCTATCACAATCAAACTGAGTTTTGCAGTACTCTGCCGAGATTATGCACACAACGTGATTCCTAAGCCAGAACAATGGGCATGTGTGTAATGTTACAGCCAGTTACTCCATTTTGAGCAGCCAGTGATCGTCAGTGTCGCTTCGAGTGTCTCGCCTGCTCTAGTCTAGATCTAGAGCTACCTGTCTAGTGCTGTGAGCATTGACTGGGCTTCTGATATAACCCAGCCCCCTCGCTAGATTTTCTCATTCCATATGGTGAAAAGTTGGGGGGGAGGGAGGATTTTATGCAGTCTTAGCCTATGTAACTGGCCCAGTGTCTACCGGGCTTGTAGGTTCCTGACTTCAAAGGACGAAAGCCGACCGGCTGTCTACAGAATCTTACAGAAAAGGTACAGAAACAGGGAAGGAACAAAGATAATAGTTAGTGTTATGCCATATCCTAGATTGCTATAATTATTGATCCTGAACGTGCTGGACTTCACCATAAATTCCACTCTCGTTTTCACGTCGTACTTTCACTGTCATATTTTATATTGATACCATACATGATAGATTGAGACCAGATTATTCTTTGGTGTTTACTTCTATCACACTATCAAATAGACCAAGGAATTAATTGTAAATAATGACTGAATTTTTTTTTTACATATTTCCTGGATTTTGCTTTATTTAGAAATGTTGTGAATTTGAAAATATGTGCAAATAATTGCTGTGTGCATAAATTCTTTGATTGGAAACTGCAAAACAAGTTTTAGCATTGGATTCTTCTTAGTATGTAAAATCCGTGTTTTGGGTTGAAAATCCCTGTTTTTTTTTTCAAGAGAAATCCCTAGTTTGACCATAGTGGGGTTGGCAACCCTGTTAATATGTGTCTTTGTTTGAATCTCTATAACAGTGCAAAAACTAGTAACATTTATTGATGTATATCTTTAACTCCTTCAGTGCTACGCATATTTCGGCCCCCAGTGCTAAGAAAATGTCACAAAACGGGCAGAATCACCAGTGGATTATAACACAATTTCATTTCTGTCAAGATTAAAACCTCTTCACCCACTCTCTTGACGTACAGCGTATGTCCAAATATGACTGGGGTCAGACGCATTATTGACGTACAGCATACGTCACCGTAAAACTGTATTTTACAGTTATGTGCACTGCCTGACAGTTAAGCATCTGACTCCAGTCATATGGGAAGAAAACAGTGAAATCAACTGATTTTTATAACGCCCGCTATCAAATACAGTCGAGTCCACTCAAATCGAACACTGATTGTCTGAATTTTTGATAATTCGAATAAAAACGAAACAGTGGATTTTTTTTTTCCCTCTTTGTGCCTATTAAATGCCTCTCGCATAACTAGAAGCCATCACCGCGAGTTTCCTTTAACTCAAACTGGTCACCGTTGCCACAAAGGTAAAAATCGGCTTTTGTCCTCTCCACGTGGTTTCCACCAAACATGGAAAACACAGGACACGGCTGCAGATAAGGCGAGAAGGATTAGACAATAAATTTTACATGTATTGAGTGTGCCCCAAGCCTAATGTGTTCATCGGGGATGTGGGGGGGGAGGGGAGGGGGAAGATATTGTATCAAAGCAATCGATCAATAATTAAGCATCCTGGCAGAGCCTACAGTACAGGGTATACACGTACATGTACTACTACACATGTACATGTCACAGACTAACTGTGTGGTATGTTTATTACTGTATTAAGCGTGTCGGCAACATTATAATACAACGTTGCCCCTGTGTTATGATCACTATCTTGGTTCAAGTAGCACCGTGACGGGATAAGCCAGATTCTACATCGTGCTCATGTTTTTCGCTTGCAGTTAACTCGCTTTACAAAGACACTCTCACAGACTATGTAATGGCTTCCTCTAAAGGTTTTCAGAGTTAAAACTTATTAATAGCTCTTTTCAAAGCTAAAACTTACTCAACAGCCCTTCTCAGGACTAAAACTTTGCTAATAGTCCTTTTCAGGGCTAAAACCTATTTAGCAATACGCTATAACACCATTCTGCCTCAATTTTTCCTTACTTTATGTTCGCTTACAAGGCAGTCCTTATTAGGGCTAACAATCCAGTTAAAAGAGTGGGCTTGAATTTAAGATAAAAGAGAAGCCATAGTACGATTTTTTATAAAGAGAAATAATTCTGTAATAAAATAATTAAATAATGCCTCATTAGTTCATTCAAGAATTGCCTCCCTTGTTAAAACTGGACGTCTAAATCTCTTTAATCGAACCCATTAGGGTAGTCCCAGCAAATTTGAATTAAGCGGACTCGACTGTATACGTTGGCAAAGGTTGTTGTGCTGTGTTGCAGAGTTATTTGAAAATGTTTTGAGATGATGCTTGTTTGCCTGCATTTGACAGACTTTTTGTGTGCTTTTCCAAAGGATGCAAAAGAGAGGAGGTGTCTATTATGAATGGACTTACAGTAAATCTTCATTTGTTGTTGGTGAGTTCTGATTGCGTCAATCACTGTCCCTGGTTTGCTCACATTTACACATCTTGTACATTTGTTACTAGTAAACTTGAGAAAGATACTTAATTTCTATTGCAGAATATTCTCAGTGAAAGGAACAGATCTAAACCAGTTCAGTTTGTATTTATATGGGCGTAAATAAGAATAAAATATTTTCTTGCAAAAAGTGCCCAGACTCTTCCTGTATAAATGATATTCTATGAATATTCTATAAATGTTCTATTCCCATGAGTACATATCTGCATTAGAAATAGACACCTACATACCCATTCACTTACTTATTTTGAGTTCATTAGTTGTCAAACCCATATTTCACACAATGTTGTGAATGACGCCAAGGACTCAACTTGTGATTCTGTTTGCGTTCGAAATGGATGTCAAGTTAAAAGTAAAGAGCAAACATCAAATTTTGTGTAAAGGCTGGTATGACAGATGCTCAGGCCCTTGCAATGATGAAAGAGGTCTATGGTGATGTTTGCTTTGTGTCAAACTGTATGGTTTGAGTAGTATTCACTATTCAAGAGGGACAGAACTTCATTTGACAATGATGAGAGGTATGGGCACCCTGCAATAAGCACAACACATGAGAAAGTGGAAGAAATTACCAGGATACAGGGAGCTGACGACATCGTCAATGTATCAGTGTAAAAATTCTGAGGTGAGTGAGGGAGGACTTCAGATGCAGAAGATCTGAATTTTGGTGTGATGGCAGCTGGGTGCTCCGAGCAAGACGGTGCATATGCTACAATGGGTTAAAAGTTGTGACCTCCTATCCATGGTGCCCGTCGGTTCCTATTCCTAAGATAAAATATCACTTCAAAGGCTGCAGATTTGATACAGTGCTGGCAATTTGTGTGAATGACAGGTGGTTTTGGATAAATTCCAGAAAATGATTTGATTCATGGCAGAATCATTGGCAACAGTAAATCAGTACCCAAGGAGACTATTTCTAAGGAGATGGAGATGAAATTGTGTACATTGTTTAGCAGTTATAGACAGAAACTTTTTGAGACCATCTCGTATAAAAAAATATGTGATAGATATGGATGTAAAAATTTTTGATATATCAGAATTTGAGCTCAGGGGATCATAAAGTTGAACTTTTTTATGCTTCATAAGTGCATTAAGTTGCCCATTCCATTGTAGAAGAATAGAAAAGCAGTGTGGAGTCAAGTCAGGTTTTATAAACATAGCACTCTTATGGATGGAAAAAGGAAAAATAAAATAGGAATAAAGAGATGGTAATGAAAAACACTAACATTTGAGGAAAGCTGGGAAACCATGCATATAAAGTGTTTATTAAAGAAGGAGATGTACCTAGGGAAAATTTCCACTCTACAAGAAACTAAAAGACTATAGTTTGTTCACCAAAGTATGGTCCTAGGAAATTTCTCATAGCATTGCAACCATAGAAGATATTTGAAGGCCATTTTGCACCTTAGAGAAAAACAAGAGCAGTGGCAGGATAAACATTTAGTTGTTTACTATAGTTATACTAACATGTCATCATTATCTTTTTAGCTACTCCAAAAAGTGTCTGTGCGTGAGATTAAGGTGTACTGAAAAGCAAATTCATGTGATTGTTCACTGGCAGACCAATACTGCATGAAAGAATTCATACATAGCTCACTTTGGAACATTGGATAGAGGCACTGTCAGATTTTGTAGAATTCCTTTTCACCATGGATTCAACATCAAAATTGTTATGATGATTCATTTATATAGTATTATGTTGTATTATTTATATAATATTATGTAGCATTGCTCTGAATTGGAAAACCTAGCTACTTTACAAACTTTATCTTTCACAGATGGTTAGGGCGGGGTTGCCAACCCTCCCTGGAAAACCGGGATTTTCCCGGATTTCAGACGAAATCCCGGGCACCCAGAAAATTGTTTAAAATCCCAGGTTTCTCATAACTTAAATAATAATAATAACAAAGAAAAACACCAAATTAGCAAAGCTACGAACTTTTTTCGGCTTCGTCGCGAGTGTGACATCCAGAATGTAGCCCAGATATACGTTTTTGATCGGGCCGTTACATTCGCTATCACAATCAAACTGAGTTTTGCAGTATTCTTGCCAAGATTATGCACACGACGCGATTTCCAAACCAGAACAGTGGGTGTTTGTGTAATGTTACGGCTGGTTACTCCATTTCGAATGGCCAGTGATGGACAGGGTCGCTTCAAGTGGCTCGCCTGTATATCTAGTCTAGATCTAGAGCTACCTGTCAAGTGCTGTGAGCTTTGACTGGGCTTCTGATATAACAAAGCCCCTTCGCTAGGTTTTCTCATTCCATATGGTGAAAAGTAGGGGGAGGGGGGATTTTATGCAGTCTTAGCCTACGTAACTGGCCCAGTGTCTACCGGTGTAGTAGGTTCCCGACTTCAAAGGACGGAAGCCGACCGGCCGTCTATGGAACCTTACAATGTGTGGCAAAGTCGATGTCACACAGAGACAAGAGCTAGGCCTAGCACAGATTTCTCATCTCCCACCCAGTCCCATTCACCCATCAAAATCATGTATTTTGAAGAAACATTGGAAGGAGCATGGAAGGAACAAAAATAATGGTTAATGTTATGCCATATCCTAGATTGCTATAATTATTGATCCCGATAGTGCTGGATTTCATCATAAATTCCACTCTAGTTTTCATGTCGTACTTTCGCTATCATATTTATATTGATACCATACATGATAGATCCAGACCAAATTATTCTGTGGTCTTTACTTTTATCAAACTATCAAATAGACCAAGAAATTAATTGTAAATAATGACTGAATTTTTCTGTACATATTTCCTGGATTTTACTTTATTTAGAAATGCCGTGAATTTGAAAATATGTATACACTTAAATAACTGCTGTGTGCATAAATTCTTTGACTGGAAACTGCAAAACGAGTTTTAACATCGTATTCTTCTTAGTATGTAAAATCCCTGTTTTGGGTCAAAAATCCCTGTTTATTTCAAGAGAAATCCCTGGTTCGACAATGGTGGGGTTGGCAACCCTGTTAGGGTTTATCATTATCAGAAGGTTGTTTTCATTTATTGAATCTCCATGTCATTATTTAAGATGAAAAGAAAACAAAATTTATGTATAGAATACATGATGCTAGGCCACTGTAGTACTTGGTACTTTGTTTAGAATTCAAATCTAGTATACTGAAATGAGAAGCTGCAGATCCTGATAAAGACACATCTACTATAAATGGTTTAAAATAGGGGGTTGTTATATTGAAAGCAGAGAAAGATCAAAGGAATTCACTGCTTTCAGTGAATAGTACTGTATACAAACTTCAAATTTAAGATTTGTTGAGTCGTGATATGTGTAAGACTACATGCGAAATTTCAGGATACGGTTTTCGGTAATAGCTGAGAAAATCCAAGTAAACAAACAATCATACAGTGATCCAATGATCATGCCTCTGAATGAACTATAGGTATGTCTAGTGCTTTGGGTGAGCTGCTCAATGGATTTTTCATCCGTATGTAAGTGAGATTTGAAGATATTTGTAGAGATTTTGCATTGTTTTTTCTGTTGCACATTGTTTATGAGGAATTACATTTAATTATATTGATATTGTGTTTTTCTTGATTTTTTTCCCTGTAATGAATAGTTTATATTAGAATAAATTTGTTTTCAGCTATGTGGAAACACAATTCAGGAGATCTTTAAGTAATATCCTGGGTGAGTTTGTGGTTATATGAATATTTAAACAGGATTTAAAAATCTACATTTACCTTTTGCTGAAATAGTAGAGACAGTTATAGTTAGAGAATGTAAAATTCTTATGTAGCACTTTTACAAAAATTTCATTTCATGGAGTTCTATCATCTCTTGAGTGAAATTGGTATATCTATGTGTATGTATACTGCTTCGATTTTGGCCTTATAAACAGTTGTTTTTTTAAATTACAGATCTCTTTCTATCGTCCAACAAAAGACAGATACAAGATTCTGTGTGAAAGCAAGGCTTTTCCATCAGATCATGTAAGTACTTCTTAAAGTTTTCTGGATATATATTGAAATGAAATATGATATATCGGGGGACTGTTTCTGCCTTTTGCCATCTTGATCTCTATAAACTACAAAACTTCCAAGCTAACGTGGAGCAATAGTTTTGTGTGATGAAATCTCATGCAATAGAATGTTAGATATCTTAGGCACTGATGTTTTTTGGTCAGACATCATGAAGTATATTTAAGAAGCATGAAGATGCTCTGACTCATCAGCTTCTAAATTGAAAGATGTGTGGTAGATGAATGAAACGTATAGATGAATGTGGAATGAAGATGGAAATAAAAATATTCTTAGAAAAGAATTGCAGAATGAATGAAGAGCAATGTAAGTCATTTTTTGAAATTTTGCTTATGCTTGTGAGACAGAAACTCAGCTTAGTATATGTTCCACAGAATTGAATAGTGTGACAAAATTTCAGTTCTGTTGGTGTAAAAGTGACCTTTTAGAGAGAGTAAACAATTTGAGTTAGCAAGCAATACTCATGGCTGTTTTCCTGCTCTTTGAACTAGGATAGTTAGTTTGGGTAAATTTCCCACCTGTAATCACCACTTGATACCTTCCCTTGTGACCAACCAGACAGCTTCAGTTATGCATTGAGCATGACAATGATTATATTTCGTGCAGTAGTATACAGAAGGCTGGGTCTGGACCACTTTTTGTATGAGTGACTAAATCACAAAAAGAGGAGATATGGTGGGTCTGGACCACTTTTTACATAGGTGACTGAGTCAACACTGTGGTTCCCCATATACAGAAGGGGGGTTCTGGATCATTTTTTTGTTGGGGGTCTCCTATCCCCCCAAGGAGGCTCCCAGCGCCCATTTTATCTTCAAAAGATCACTACTGTTGCCTGCCGGGGGTTCTGTACCACTAGCTCTCACCAGGCTAACTTTATTAGATCAAAATTGTTGTCTGCCGCCAACTTTATATAATAATAGAGAGTATTTATATAGCGCGTATCCCCGTAGTGTACAGGCTCTAAGCGCTTTACAATCTATTATTACCCCGACAGACCCAAAGAAGACACCCATAAACGTTCTCAGCTT
>JBCEWB010143599.1:0-10871 GCA_039654565.1 Peronia peronii | reverse complement strand
GTATGTATGTGTGTGTATGTATGTATGTATGTATGTATGTATGTATGTATGTATGTATGTATGTATGTATGTATGTAGTATGTATATATATGATGCTTGGCACAGGACTGCAAAATTGTCGTAGCAGTGAAGCCATTAAGTATTATACTGGAGAAAAAAAAAAGAATTAGGATGCCATGAGACATTACGAAAAAAAGTATGACAGGGGCAGTGGCTATAGTAGTACAAAATCATTTACTGTGTAAAGTTATCAATATTGTTTCTCGGCGATTGACGAACAAAATCAAATTCTGACAGAGACACTCATCATATCAAAGGCAATTTTACAATTTTAATGGCCCCGTTAGTATTACAAATTTGTTTATTACTAAATTTGTTCCATGTGCTCACAAAGTCAATGAATTCCTTACTCTAAAAGTTATCTTCAAAGACCATAATAGAAGAACACGAGATTTCAGGACAAACCTAACGGAGTTTCCCGCCGGAAGTAAGCTTATAACCAAGAAGTGAGGCAAATATGAGGCATTCGCAGTCTCTCGACTAGACAAGGTAAGATAAGATATCAAAAGCTTTTAGCATTAGAATTTGGCTGAAGTCATGTGACACATCAAGCTGGGTAGGAATGGGCTCATTTATGCCTATGCCATTAGCCGGTACGGTCAATTTCACCTTTAGGGTGTCAGTCTTACATTCCAAAACACAACATGGGTCCAATTCGATGCCTTGACTCTCAGTACTTCGATACAAGTCAACAAGGGCCTGCTTCTTAAAACCATTTCTCTCTCTCTCTCTCTCTCTCTCTCTCTCTCTCTCTCTCTCTCTCTCTCTCTCTCGTAAATAATCTTGCACCTCTGAACAAGACTTAATTCTGGTCACGATGGAACACAAAAATTTCATAAAATGGTGATAACTTACCGGCAATCAAGTGCATCAACACAATCACAATGAAGTCTAAGCGCTGTTGTTTACATGATTTTGCCTCATTTCCGGTAAGAGCCGAAAATCATTCATTTCGGCCGGAAGTACGTCAGTCTCTTTCCTACGTAATTGTTACTGTCATTCACAGAAAAGAGTTTTCATCATAAATTTCCTACCCACCGTAACAGGATCAAACCACGAAGGGAGACAAACGTCTTGGGTCGGTGGAATTTCCCAAAATATTGATGAATTAAAAAATTATAACCAATACAAGACTGTGTTTACTGCGTATAAATAATTCACAGAAAATAAAACGGGAAATCAACTGGGTACATAGTCAATCATAAGAAACTTCAATAACTAATTTTGATGAACCACATAATGATGAGAAATTTGTTCATGACTACATTGATTGTGTTTGCCCCATATGTCCAAGGAATTTAACGTGGACATGTATTGCTTGCTTAGAATCGCTTATAACACTGATATTATTTGGATGGTTCGTAGTTTAATTATTATAAGACTAGAAGAGAACCCACGAACTTCATGGGAGATTATTTAAAATTACGCCAAACCGATACTGCTATGTGAGTTAGGAATGCTTTCTCCTTATGCACGACGCAACGTTGCCTCGTCCGAAAAATGGCGCTCCAAAATCAATCAAGTAAAATTTGAATGAGACCGTCTCCTTATGCGCCGCGCATCCCTTAGAGTTACTTGAATTTAGTCCATTTACTGAGATCCTGTTTACCTTGTAGAATTTTCAAACATCATCTTGGTTTGATTTCATCTGTAAAATATTTAGAAGACATTTATTATACCTTTGGCGTCGACGCTCGTTTTGCTCTCCAATATTCTGGGAGGTCCTGTGCACTTTTCCGAGCTCAAGTCTAATATAATGCACTCTAATGCACTGAGTATTACAGCTTCATTATGGCGACAAGAAAAAACTTTTTGAGAAAGTAATTAATATCCTGAGAAGAAAAAGAAAAACTGGATTGCCGGTTTTTCCAGTTTTTCCATGGCGATAAGAATCTAATTCTAATATTTTCATAACTTTAAGTTTCAAAGGGTTAAAATTTGGTGGTGTAATTAGCATTAGAAACATGTAAACATTGCGGGGCTCACAACAAAATCTTTATTTCATATCTTGATAATATCAATACATATATTATTAAAGAAAAGCCAAGCTTTTCATCCTGTTAAAAAAAATGAAAATAAGACGTCATAGACATTGGGAACATGAGATGTAATCGGAGACGACAAAAAACATGGAGTTTTTTTAACCATCTAGTGAGGGAGTTGGTAAGAACTTGATGATGTCAACTTCAAAGATCTTTGAAAAACAAAAAACGGATTGATCAGTTAATGCATACATCTAGCGTCCTTCTTTGTGGAAAGGTTTTTAAACATGCCATTTTGCACATGGAGAAACGATGATGATGATGATGACAATGATGACGGCGCTGATGATGATTTGATCACTTTAAAACAGAGATTGTTAAATTTTAGTTATTCAAATAATGTGCTACATACATTCTATTCACATCTTTGTTTAAATTGAAAAACCTCCTCCACATCAGTGAACAAAATATGTAATTAAAATATTCTGTCATATACAGTGCTCAATATCCTCCTTATTTTCTCTGTTACCCTGGTGAAGGGCCAAGCTGGCTTGAAAGTTTGGCGCACTACATCAGCGTACCCAATATGTTTTTTTTTATGTATTTATTTATTACAGATGGACAGTCCATGTCTTGAAATTGAATTTATTTATAAATAATGATGATGTGAAATCATTTCATACTTCGGTTTTTAGTTTGACACATGATAGAACTATACTCTGTAACTGGATATAAGATCTAGACGTTTACATTGAAGTAACAATTAAGTTTGAAGGAAGAGGGCATGAAAGAAAGACAGAAGAAGAACTCTTAGGGGAGAAAAGCAAGAAAGAAGAAAAAGTTAGAAAGGAAAAAAGAAAATAATTTAAAAATAAAGAAAGACACGCTTTTTCTACACTCTTCCAAAAATTATTTATAAAATCTGTCCCTGTGTTGTTCGCATTGTGGATCGTAGATTGAAGGCTCTCCATGTACAAGTTCAATGGACCGCTCTATCTGCCTTGTCTCGAGTTGTGCAAAGTTTTAGTATCTTGCAAAGTGATAACAATAGGCCTTCTCGGTATTGCACACTATACACTTTAAGGCTACGTCTTCTTATGCGTGACTCGTAGTAGCGTCGCCCGCAAAAAAAGGTGCTCCAAAATCAGTCACGTAAGATTTGTAGAGACTATATCCTTATGCGCGGCGCAACTGCCACGCAACTACGAGTCGCGCATAGCCTAAAGCCTAATCCACATTAGCATTCCGACCTATTGGTTAGCACGAAGGCTCGGATTCATAGTCAAAATTGCCAGTGTAGATGGAAAACCGCAAGAACTTAAGTTAGACCTATGGGCGAAACTGGCAAATCAAGCATGCTTGATTTTTACGGTCGGCCCGAAGGCCAGACAGGGGAGTGGGCCAGCGGGAAGGAATTAGACGGTTGTAAAATTGCATAAAATTATTGTCAGATCTTTATAAAAGTTACATTTTTGAAATCAGCGCATCAAAATTAGCAAAGTCTACGCGTACACACCTTGATTTAAGCCTTATTTTAGAAAATGGGTATTTTTGCTTTTTGCACCACAGTGTCGATCATAACTTATGCGTGAGTTGGCGGGTGAAACATTTTGATCAATGATTATGATATGCTTTACACACCTTCAGTCAGTCGCCCAGGAGTTGCTCGCCGATCGCCACATGACTCCATCGCAAGCGACGGTCGGTCGCAAGAGGCTTCACGTCGTGTCGCGCATAAGGAGATGGCCTCATACAAGTTATCTTACTTGATCGATTTTGGAGCGCCACTTTTTTCGGGCGATGCAGCTACGAGCCTAGTGGTATTCGCTTCGCTTGTCAGTAGTGGAAACAGTTGTTTCTTCCCCCTATCCTCCCCCACAAACCACAAACTGCTAGTTATAGAATCAGGCACCGATCTAGCCAGCATACATTCAACAGGAAAAAAAAAAACTACGGCAATAAAGACTTGGCACTTGAAAATAGGAATACTTTCCAACAACAAAACGAGAATACAGACTAAATTAGGCATTCTTTTCATTGATTAATTCTATTCCTTTCAATAGCTTCTAGCGAATACAAGAAAATAAACATTTATCGCTGGTAGTCTTTTTGTTGTTGCTGTTTTGAGTAATTATGTCATTCTGGGACTCTTCTTAGCACCAACGTAATTACTTGCTTTCGTTTGCCAGGTTGCAGTTGCTTAATATATGAAGAAGAAAAAACGTGTTTTTGAGGTCAAGAGAAACCCCCCTAAACGTTATTCCTAATGTGCTGAATTTATCTTGAAATCGAGGGAACTGACCATTCTGTAGACCTAGTTGCTGGGGAATCCCTTTATAAACACAGTCTAACGATTGATCATATAAGCATTGGCAACCTCACCAAACTCCTAAATCACCAGAGCAATCGACGTCAAATTCACTCATATTCATGGTAAGATCTTCGAATAACGTGTATTGAAATTTGCAGGGGGAGGAGGAGGAATCGAAGAGGAGGGGGGGATACTCATTTCAACTGACCCTGACTCACCTTAGCATATAGATCTTGCAGCTGTCAAATGTGTAAAACTGAAGGTCAGACAGCGCTCTTTCTTAGAGGTATCAAAACATAATTGGACCCAGAAGTACTTTAATCATCAAACCGTCACGTTGCTCCACATATTATTTCCATTTTCATCCTTTCGTTCTGTTTCCTTTACTCTTTATGTATATGTATCATCACTTCAGTTTATTGCGTGTTGTATGTCCACAGTTTAAAATAGACGTCTTTTGGGCTTTTTAGCTAAACTCAAATGAGGACTGTTGAGCAACAAACCCGAACGTATTAACAACATACAATGTAAAAGTTGCGATTTCGGATCTTGTTTCTAAGATCGATCGCAAAACTAGATACAAAACTAAATACAAACGGATATATTATTTCATAGTGTTAGCTCGGGCCTTATTTAACAGGGTCGTCACACATATATATATTAAATATACCCACCGTGTTAGGCACAGTATAGCCGTTTTCGCGCTGTTGTGCCGTTAAACTCCTACACAACAACAAGAGCAACATATATTAGAATACTTACTCAAACAAATTTGACCTTAGAAGTACTTTTTGCCTTTAAGCATAAATCTATATAATAAAATATGAATGTTATGAATTTTTGTCATAGCATTTCTCCCTTCATTTTGTCCTCTCCCTCCCAACGTTCTCTTTCTATCCGTCTCTCTCTCATCTCTCTCTCCATCTGTCTGTCTGTCTGTCCGTGTGTGTGTGTGTGTCTCTCTCTCTTTATTCAGTACTCCTTTCCACATTGATTCTCATTCACCCGCTTTTTCTTCCGTCATCTTCCCATTTTTCCTTCTGTCACTCTCTCATTCCTTCGATCTATTTCTCATGGATCCTTCTAGCATTATTACTCTGTCTCTCGCTCTTTTCGTGTCAATATCCGTCAATTTAAAAAATTTTGTCCTTTTCTTGTATATGCGTGCTCTCTCTCTCTCTCTCTCTTTCTTTCTTTCCCTTTCAGCCCCCTTCGCTCTCTCTTTCCCATCTCAAACTTCATCTTTCATTAATTTTATTTAGCAATATACGTTAGCAAATGCTTTTTGGATTACATACACATTAGGCTGTCATGCGTAGCCAAGAATTTTATTGTAAATTCCAGCGGTTATTTGTGCCCATGACATATATATTGACATATCATCGATCCAGGCACATTCGTTCATCCTCCCATTTACTCATTTATTGATGCTTTCTTCCGTCATTTGTCTCATTCATCTGTTACTTCGTTGCCATAATTCGTCAGTTTGTCCTTCCTTCCTCCCTTCCTTCCTTCCTTTTCCTTCATCATTCATTAATTTACTCAATCATTCATTCATTACACATTCAGTTCTTCACTCATTCATGGTTTCCTTTGATGATCCCAACAGCCAGTCAGTACACATCCCTTGTGTAACTACAGCCACTGTGTGATTCAGCGTGAGTAGGGCGGAGGTGACATGGGCAAAGGGTGAGCAGGAATGGACGTGCGCTCTGCAATCACTGAATCAAGGGGATAGTACGTGTTCACCTCTGGCACGCCTGGAGATGACAATAGCGAGAATACGTGACGTGTATATTGTATTATGCATACTATATATTAAATTTTGTCTTCTAAATATGACTGTCTCTGAACTAACTTTTAACTTCTTTTTCTTCTCTCCTCCTTTCATGCTTATTTTCTCAGGTTCGAATGCATTCAGGCTAGTACTGATAACAAAAAGTGAGGATAATTATTGTAATTTCATATTAAGTTAGATAATAAAAATAAACCGTTATATAGTGCGATCACAATAATTATTGAATACTGAGAATGGAATGGGGCGAGGACAAGAAAAACCAAGTAGCATCCATTTTTTTACTTGCAAATTCTGTGATAGGACATGTTTCTCACATCTTGAACTCAGTAGCTCATGAGAGGAGTGTTCCCCGGCGTCTCGAGCATGCAATATTATATACATGCATATGATATTTTGTAAACTAATGCATCCGTCCATCCATTTGATCCCTCCATCTGTTCACAAATCCGCCTGTCCATCCGTCCGTCTTTTTCTGCTCGTTCATCTGTCTGTACATCTGTCCGTCCGTCGGTCAGTCCGTGCGTCCAATCATCCATTACAGTAAAAACGGTATAGCAGTAGTTCTCATGCTGATGAGTACTGACCCTGTCTGACAGACCTCCCGCCATCTCTCTGATCTGGTCTTCTTCTCCTCGTCGACACCAAGTACCAGATAAGACCGATGAGAACAGCGACAACAACGACAACCGCTAAGCAGGCGATAAAGCCGACGATGATAACCTCCGTCCTGAAAGAGAATGACAAGAATTTAAAAATTACATTTTTATTTGTACGACAACATTTCACATCTTAGAAGATCCCCAACACAACCTAGGAGGAATCAAAAAGCTTTTCTATCATTTCTCATAATGTTTGAATTTGGTCTATTCTCGTAATAAGGAGAGACAGAGAAAAACAAAAGAAAAGAAGGAAAGAATAAATAAAGGGGAAAAAGAAAGGAAACAGAGGCAAAGAGACAGGGGAAGAAGACACAGTGAGAAAGACAGAGGTTATGGTCAAAAGAAATCAATACAAAAAAAAAAGAAAAAAAAGAAAAGGTACGAAATTAAAAGGAACAAAACCAACAACAAAAATCAGTACAAAACAAAACAAATTAGGACAAAAAAAAAAATCCATGATCCCAAGGATAAACATTACAACTGTCTTTGCAATGTCATGACAATAATTATAATTTAATGTCAATCCGTGTAGCTCATGCTTAGGTATAGTATTCACCTCATGCAGCGGAGGGGGGGGGGGGGGGGAGGGGAGGGGGTAACTGAAAAAGGAGCATAATTCAGGGGTTTATAAATCAATTTCAGTTTTATTTGAGTTATGTCCCCGTAAAAAGATCTCTTCTGCTTACGTTCTTGGTAAGCTTTTCATACTTTCAACCTCCCGGGGTAGTGGATTATCTCGTCTTTTCTGTCAAGATGATAGCACAGCCCATAGATCCAACATTTACAGTGGTATCTACAATCTTAGGTAGATACTGAATTCAGTAGAACGTTTAAAGATGACATATTTCAATACACCTTTCACGGCTGAAATTCCGAAATACATCCACACATTAGATCTCTATGAGACGGCTTTAGCCCGCAGAAGATGACAATGTATGACAA
Source organism: Peronia peronii (assembly GCA_039654565.1). Classification (NCBI taxonomy): domain Eukaryota; kingdom Metazoa; phylum Mollusca; class Gastropoda; order Systellommatophora; family Onchidiidae; genus Peronia; species Peronia peronii. The sequence continues at coordinate 3,119 of JBCEWB010143599.1, read as the reverse complement.
TTTTCAATATATGAACAGATTTTCGTCTTCAATTTCCGATGATAGTTAAATTTTAAATCTCTAAGACCAGCAGATTTAAGATGAAAAGGGAGTGCTGTCTTCAGGCAGTTTTAGCTCCATAAGCTTATTATGAGATTTTTTGTGCTTTATTAATTTATTGCTGTTTTCTCATATAAAACATTTAAAGTGGTCTTTTGTTCAGTCTCTGTTTATTAGTCACTGAATATTATGTGGACTGTGGAGGTTTATTATACTCTTTGTTCAGTGTTTTAATTCAGAAATGGACAGTCCAGTGTGCCTTTATCTGGCACATGATTATAAAGTATAATAAAGATAAGTTATAAATTCATAGACATTTTGTATGAGGGTATTAATTATAATAACAAACGAGTTCTCCTAGCCCATGATAAGGATAAGAGCGCCTAATAGGCAGACGCCTTATATGCTTCCCAGAAAGCTGTGAGCATTTATGAATGTTTCCTTTGTGTCTGTCACGCTTGGAGCGTGTACTTGTACCGGAATAAGTGCTATATAACTGCTATTTTCATTTATTATTTGACCGTAGTTTGATGAAATAAGCCATTGATTTGAAACGATAATGCTAACTACTATGTCATCATTTTGTTCAAAAAGTTATGTTGGCCTCTGGATAGTGAAAATGTTATAGTCACGATTGGGTTAACTTAACACTTTCAGTTCTAGAACATGCAGACATAGAAATCGATTCCCGTTTTAGTGAAACTCGTAGAAAAAACGGGGGAAAAAACAGTACCGGTAGCCCAGGCTAACACGGAACTGAACAATAATAGACTTTTCTCTTAGACTTAGAAAGACACATCGTCATGTATTTTAATTTTATCTGAAAATTTTAACGTGATTCTTGAATTCTAAGTCTTGGCAACCTAAGTGTTAAAGGTGAACATATAGAAAAGACTCACGGGAAAGGACAGCAGACGTCATCACTATGTGGTTGGTCCCAACAGCAGCCCCACATGCACTCTCTGAGCCCGACCTCTGTCGGCATCCGATCCTCTGTGACGTCATAGTCATGTGACCAGGGATCCGACCCATCATCGTACAGGCGATAACCGCATCGCTCAGCCTGACCTACTGAGGACAATGACATGAAACGGATTTTTTATCCTGTTTGAATTTCCGAGACAATCTGGTATGCACTTTGCATGATTTACATATCACAGAATGGCGAGTACAGCGGAGTGGCCGAAAGGTCCCAAAACACTAACGTCATAATCATTATGCTTTTTGTGTCACCCTGATGGTTGTGTCTTTCTGAATTTCGATATCATGTTATTTGCTTTTCTTCCATTTTATGATGTTTCTGCTATTTCAATTGATATTTCTGATTATTCAGTTTATTTTTACGTTAGATCTGTCCAATAAGTTCATTAAAAATTTCTTTATCGTCATTCAGTGTCGTGTGACTTTCGAGCCACTCCGTACAACTGCAACATCCGTTTCTCTGGCTGATTGTTTTTCTCTTTTTAGGTTATTTTGTGTGTGTGTCTGTGTGTGATTTCGTTTTGTTGTCCGTGTGTATATGTGTATGTGTGTGTTATCTTTTCTCTGTGTCCGTCTATCTCACACGCTGTCTCTGTCTTTGTCTCTATCTGTCTGTCTATCTCACTTTTTTAAAAGCCTATTAAATTCACATCAGTCCTTCAATTTTACGGTCTATGGCAAAGACTTTTTCCCCCTCTCTCTATCTCTCTCCTTTCTCTCCATCTCTCTCTCTCTCTCCCTCTCTCTTTCTTATATGTATAATTAATAAATCTTCATTTGCACAGCAGATCTAAAATAAACTCTTTTTTGGTAACAAGACATTGTACCTAACGCCATTCTTTCTCTGTCTTTCCTAGAATATTATAGTAGTATGAATTTTCACTTACAACGTATATCTGTATATAGCTCTCTCTCACACTATGTGTATCTATGTCAAACTCTCTCTTTTTCTTGGAGGGAGAGGGGGAGGGGAGGGTGTATCTCATATAGCAACTACATACATGTACATTTGTCATACCCGGCATGGTAGTCAAAGTTACGAATAGATAGGTACCATATTTTCCCTGTTTTCCCTATGGAACTGTATTCCCCCCCCCCCTCCTCACGCCCCTCTCCCCCCACCTACGTACACCCCTATCCTAATCTGTCACTGTTTAGACTGCTACGGCCTACATTGTAAGGTCGGCTTAATTAAGCCGAGTTCTCATACCAGAGGATGTAGAAACTTCATTCTCATCCACTCGACCTTTCTCATCTTTGTCCCGTCTTGAATTAGATCTACCATTCTTACGTACAATTTTGGCACTTATACCACAATTCGCATTTTCCATCTTGGAATTTAGCAATTTTTCTCTGAGAACTCCTTACTGCTAAATGATCGGGTTTTCTCAGCAATAGAACAAGAGGAGATTATGTCTCTAGGATTGACTAGGCATTTCAGGAATCATTTGGAATGTGATAACGAAAATATTATTTAACTGTCAGTTATGATCATTACTGATAGAAGTACATTCCCACGGTCGGAATATAAAAAAAAAAAAAGAAAGAAAAGAAAGAAAGAAAGAAAAAGTAAAAAAAAAAAAGAAAGAAAGAAAGAAAGAAAGAAAAATGAACATTGCTTTTACATCTGTCTCGACCAACATCATATACTACTGGTCTGGAGTTATGTATAAACCACAGAATAGATACATAAACGTCCTTTCAGATTTTTTAAAGGAGATCAGAAGATATTGATCTTACATAATTTTATCTTTAGCTAAAAAAAATTTAATGTTTGAACCTTTTTTTTCTTAGATTTTTACCACTCCCCATTGAACAACCCGCACTTAAGCCGTAGGCAATTCTGTTATGCTGCAATAATAAAATATCTATCTTAATACTGCTTATCTTTAGCTAATTCGTCCGTCCGTCCATCTGTCCGTTCTTTCGTTCGTTCGCTCGTTCGTTCGTTCGTTCGATCGTTCGTTAGTTATTGTTGGTTAGTTAATGATTGTCAGCCAATTAGTTAGTTAGTTAGTTAGTTTAGTTAGTTAGTTAGTTAGTTAGTTAGTTAGTTAGTTAGTTGGTTGGTTGGTTGGTTGGTTGGTTGGTTGGTTGGT
>JBCEWB010143588.1:0-10872 GCA_039654565.1 Peronia peronii | reverse complement strand
GTTGTTGTTGTTGTTGTTGTTGTTGTTGTTGTTGTTGTTGTTGTTGTTGTTGTTATTGTTGTTGTTGTTGTTGTTTAACGGCGCATCAGCAAGGTCCCCGCTTTTTTAGCGCCTTACAAGTAGAGCATGCTATTCCAGACTGAATGCCCCAAATATAACCCGACAATACAAGGCCAAGATGTGTAGCGTAGACGACAGCAGTTTAGCACAACTTCCTCGAAGTCTCAACTGCAAAGAAATTGTCTCACACTACAAAACTATGATAGGACCTCTTGTGGTAGATAGTGCAAGCCTACCGTTCAGTTTTGTTCAATGTGAACGTATGACACTAGTTCGGACTTAAAATGCCAAATACATGTACAACTTAACAACACGAAGTCACAGAGGCGTAGGTCTACATTTAAAGAAAGAAAAGTAGCATTGAATTTGATAAAGACATAGCTAATCAAGAGAGTTTATATATTAGCTAATCAAGAGTTTATATACTAGCTAATTAATAGTTTATATATGTCTTCCCTACAAATGTCTTCACAGCCTTCTCAGACCATGAATATGCGAAATGCTTATCACGACAAAAAAAAAAAAAAAAGAAAAGGGAATAAAGCATACGGAAATAAAGAAGGGTTGTAGTTGAACTATTCACTCATTGCTACAGCACTACAAAGTTCTCATTAGCATTTGTAAGACCCCCAGGACAAAGAGATAAGATTTTTCCCTGGGCCGACAGAGCAGTAGTAAAACTGCTGTAAAATTAAATCGAAAACTTTAAAAATGCAATCACTCAATCACATTTGCACCGAAGCAATACTTTTGTGCAGGGTGATTTATTATTATGCGACTCACAAAACACTTTATCACTTACAAAAGTGAAAGAGAGAATCTTTTCTTTTTTTTTACATTCATCTGTTTGCCCAGATGTAGGAGCGCATACAGAATTAAAACGACAAACCAGTAAGACGGGGAATAGAAAATTATTACTTTCGCTGGTATTTATTTATTTATTTATTTATTTATTATTCTTTTATTCATTTATTCATTTATTCATTTATTCATTTATTTATTTATTTATTTATTCATTTATTTGTTTATTTATTTATTTATTTATTTATTTATTTCAACTGAGCATCGACATGATAGGGGCTACAGTGCTCTTCACAAGGTATCAATGGAAATTCATCTATAACATATAACAATATGATGTGTATATAATACGTATCATCTTTTCTTGGCTCTTTGGCCGCCGATATCATGATCATTCGCTCTCACAGATATCGTTTCCAATGGCTGAATTAGCTGGCAGCTTTTTGCATACTCAAAATCTCAGCGACATGTAAATAACAATAAGCGATACACAAAGATCATAATTATTACGAAGATCAGTAAAGGAGCCTGTCCATATGTTTCTAAGCTTGTGACACATTTAGTTGTGATGATATGTTTCTTTTTGCAAGGAGTGGGTGATTTGTTCTTGATTGTGTATAAATAGTTACACGTAGTACTGAAATATGAAAACAATATGACTAACAGGGTAATAAAGTTGTGTACTACCTTATCTTATGTGACTGTTATGTTATATTATATTATATTATGCTATATTATATTATATTATATTATGTTATATTATATTGTATTATGTCATGCTGTTATATTATATTATATTATATTATTGGTGTGTTTTTATTCTGTGAATCAGCTTCACCATGCACAAACACACAGACTCAGTATGGACCAGATAACTCAGGTATCCAGGCAGTGCAAATAACATTGTACTATTCCACTAGTGTACATTAACATCATAACGTCCCAGTACATAGACATGGACAGGTAATTCATATATGGTAAATAATTCTCTTTTAGATGACATGCAGAGGTAACTGACATAAATATATTATAACAATCACATTATAATCATTCTAAACAAGGGAGGCAACACTTGGCTGAATAAAGAGAAATAATAAAATAGGTACCATCATGGTTATATTATATTGTATTGAATTGTGCATTATATTATATCATATCATATCATATCATATCATATTACATTATATCATATCATATCATATTATATTATATTATATTATATTATATTATTATAATATCATAGTAAGTAACATTGCACTGTATTACATTACATTATAATTATTTATACCATTCTGCCACGATATGTTATGTCGTGCTATGCTATGTTATATTTCGCTACACTACGTTACGTTGCGCTCTGTTGTATTGTGTTATGTTATAACATGCTATGTTATGTTATGTTAGAACATGTTATATTATGTTATAACATATAATGTCGTGTCATATGCTATTGAATCATATCATAGTATATTATATTACATAACTTATGGTTTTCATTATCTAAAAGAGGAAACTCAGTTCTTTAAAAGAAAACAGTAAACATAACGTTATTACGCACATAACACTGGCGGAATTAAAAGGCACAAGATATGGCTTGATTTGGTCTGTTTCATTTTGACGAGATCCTCGCGAGGACATGAAAGCCTAGGGGGAAACATTTATTAACATTGATTAAGACAATCCGACACCTGGTGTATCAATCACCTATTCCGCCAGTCAATCAGGCAAGATGAGAATCAATAAACGGTGATAGATCAAGCATTGATCTGCCCTTATATCCAGGTTACTTATCATGCTTGAAATGTCACTGATTCCGATGTTACCTCACAGATCCTGATCTAAGAACGCGTTCACGCCTTCTTGTCTTCGATCTCCCCTGCTCTGTTACGAAACTCTATTTCCACCTGTTGGTCAGTTGTCCCAGAGGACAAAGTCTCACGGCCATATATAAACAACCAGGTGACCAATCTCCAGAATTAGTGAGGTCGTTATTCAGCTTCATTAGCATGAGCAAATACATCAGAAACACACCCAAACATCCAATCACTTCGACAAAACTATTTGTCCCTGAAAATTCCGTTTCAACAAAACCGAAATTTAACCTTTTTTATGATCTCTCGTTTCAATGCATAGCAAAAAATGCAGTTAAGTTGTCACAGAGTGAAATAACGCATGTTGTCTTTGCATACTTTGAAAAGTCATATCTATACAGACTTTGTTTCGAAATGCAAAACAATCAAGGTAATCGCTTTTGCCCAAGTAGCTCTGGACAGTTTTCCTGGTCATTCTGAAGTTTGCAACAAAAGTAGAACGCAAGATTTCGGGAAAAACCCAACGCAGAAGTACATCGGACGTTTTCCTACATCATTAAATCATTAATACTACTCACTATTGTTAATATTTGGAGGCATCTTGGTTCAATAGGCTATGAGTCTGTCATTCGTAGCGAGGAACTTTAGTCATAAATTTCCTACCCAGTGTAAAAAGATCAAGCCAAGATGTGAGACAAACTTACGGCCGAGGCAAGGCCAAGGTCATGAGTCAATGGGATTTCCCGGGATGCTGGAGAACTCTATTAGGCATCACTTGAGTGAGCAATCTGGACATCGTTGAAAGGTTGAGAGATGTGTGAGTTACCACATGACCATAGTCCTTCTATTAACTCTTTAAACTCGTTAACGTAACTTAAAGTATACATTTATGCAGGCAACCGTCATAGACCAATAAAAAAGGGCTTGTTACTACAGTGGAATATTTGACTATCCAAAACAAGGTGCGGAACAAAAGTTTCGTTTCGTTTGTGAAAGGCATTAGAGATCGAGAAATAACAGTTCAAGTGTGATGAAAGCTTTTATATATATATATATATATATATATATATATTGTTTTGTGAAAATCCAGATTTAGGTCAATGCTGCGATATCTCTTTCAATACCGGTACATAACAAACAAACTGCCTTTTAGTTTTCAGAGAATGGAGGGATGTAACAAGTGGGTTTCAATCTCTTTTCCATAACCGTTTTATGCCTAATATTTTAGAAAGTTATACTTGGATAGTGGAGAAAGAATGACACTGTGACAACGCAGACATTTTGTCAAAGCCCGTCAGCCCAGAGTGGGTTCGCTAGATCGACTTATCCACTGCCGGCTACCGAAACTTCCATAAACACCGACAAAGCACGCATAGACTGATTGATTTGGAACGACTCGGTCTGGGCGCACCTGCAAACCCTGACAGTTCATTACCTGATTTGTCACTTTTTTCCCGAAGGAAACGGTGTGAAATGGCAATAGGCAATAAAGTTTGTATTATTACGTTTTGAGTTAACAGTCTCTGATAAAACTTTCGCTGCGGTTACCGAAATCTGCCCAGTTATCAAAGGTAGCCTGAAGAAAAAAGTAAAATTGTAGGTAAGTAACAACAAAAGAAATAACAGATACGAAACAGAAATGAAAAAGCGTGAGAAACAGCAGTCTTATTGCAAGGGGTGAAAAGGGGGGGGAGGGAAGAGAGAGAGAGCGGGAAGAGAGAGAGAGAGAGATTGGGGAAGGGTGGACAAGAGGCGACGGATCTTGTAGCAGTAAGAGGAAAAAGAAAAACGGAGAGAGAACGCGCTCTAGAGAAAGAGAAAGAGAAAGAGAGAGAGAGAAACGTTGTATCAGATATCAATATTTATATAATTATGGTGTCTGTTAAAAAGTGGTCTAGTTACAATACACAATAAGACTGTCGAAACAAACCAGTAGAAATATGAATAGTTTTTAAATAGCGGAGATTATGTCGAGGTGTTCTGCTCAATCAAGATTCATAATTTCCATTCACCGAGCACGTCTAGTTCAGTCTCATGCAGAATCGACTCAATGATGATTTAATCCTTCAATGAAAGTTGAAGGAATCTCAGGGTTTCTGTGACGTTAATGAAATATTTGAATAGTCATGTAGATCCATCAATAAATAGTATGTTATCCCTTAGAATGACATAATATATGTATATTTTGTGCTGTTTCGAAAGGAAGATTCGCGCAAATTCTTATGACTGAATCTTTGAAAGGTTCACCATTTAAGATAAATCTTTCATTTCAGAAACAACTTATTTTTTCTTGCGGCAGTAGCCAAAAATGAGGTCCTGTGGTTTTAGGTAGGGCCCATTGCTAATGAAATAAAATGGCTTTGTTTGATGTCCAGTGTGCCGAATCCCTTGTTTCCACAGAAGTTCCGCCTTATCCACCACTGACTATATAACTGAAGGTCTAACTAGTATCTTAATTCAGTAATCGTCCACTGGTCACCCTGACCCCGCTATCAATACCCTGCGATTGCCAGTGCCTCTATGGAGGTCTCATTAGTTACTCATTCACTTTTCTCCAGCACCTATGAAAAGGGGCTTTATTTGCAGTTTTCCCTACTGTATATCCTGCTAGCGATACGAAAGACTTTGATAGGCTCTCTGTTCAAGGCCCACTTTACAATGTTTCTAAAATCATCACATGAGCCAGAATTCTTGGTCTTTAACTATCGTAATTACGTATTTAGGTCATGTCAAACGCCAGATGACAATCTGCAAGTGTCCTGTAGGATCGCGTCAAAGGCACCAGAACAAGAGGTGCGCAAAGTAGAACATGGCTGGACGGCATCAGGAAGATCACTGAAGGATTGTGGTGCGCAAACTTAGCGCGCATTATGTTACATGTCTGTGGACGTCACTCCCATCAAAGACCATGATACATGGTTAAAGCGGATCTCAAAACAGAGAACAGGCACAGTTACTGGAGAGCCATTTCCTGTCGATTTCGGAGGAGATGATAGCAAAAGAAAAAGAAAACGAATCATCAAAGCCCGTCAATTTTTCGAGGATCAGGGCTGCCGACCAAACTGTAACATTTGGACAAAGTCTAAACAGTACACGGTGCATGTCTTAGCAGATGAGTATTTTTGAGGCTCTCAAGCGAGAAAGATTACGGTGCAGTGTTATTTCGACCTCATATCAAACACGCCATACATAGATCAGTATAGTGTCTTTGCCTGTATGTCTAATCGTCAATTTGCAGTTTGCTTTCTCCTGCACGTCACAGAGCGGTTCTTGTTTGGCTGTTCTCGGTGCAGCTGATAGCGAATGACGTCAATTATATCTCAGGGAAAACAAGTCTATGTTGTCAACCTTACTTCCAGCTGAGCTCTCGGCCATTCTGTTATGGTTCTATATCTTCATACCGATAGTCTTCTCTTTGTCCAGTCGGGGAGAAAGACTGCAGGGGACCAGAGGTTTCGGTGCCCGACTGACCACTAAACAGCCTTTTAATGGCGTTGGTCGGGTCGGGTGCCAAGACATTACATGCCTAGTTTGGCTTGTAACACCAAAGTTTGGCGGGGAAGCCCGTAAGCGCTAAAACAGCCTTTTGGCTGGATATGCTACATTCATGCATGACTTGTAGAGGAACGTCAGATTTTATACATCTGAGTGTGCTATCAAGCAATGACAAAAACCTCAAGACTGACCATCACAATGCTTCAATTTTTTCAATTTTCAGTCAGTGAAGGTAAGAAAAATGGACCTACGATATGCTGACGTCGTTAGCAGCGAAGATCTACCGCTATGTCCGAGGCTGTTCTACAGTTTCTCACGTTGGCTTGACCATGCTAATTACAGCTGCAGATACATAATTCATGATTTCCCTTTCTGTCAAATCAGAATTCATGATTTTCTTATTTCACATTACATTTCATTAATTTCCCTCCCACTACAATAACAATTTAACCATTCATTTATTCTGTTCCTCTCTGTTTCAAAATATTATTTCCCTCCAGAGTATCATAAATCAAAAATGTCACTCTTGATAAATGATAATGGCAATATTTTCCATCTTCTCGCCGCCGTTCATAAGTTTCCCTCCTAATATGCTTTAATTCATGGTTTTGCCCCATGGTATATGAGAAAATTCAAGACAATCCCTCCTAAGACCCTAATTGATGATTTCCATCTAAACACTAATTTTCATAATTTGTCTTTCGAAGAATATACATATAATTCATATTTCACTAATAGCCTGTAATTCATTTCTTCAAGAGAATCCACTCCAAGGAGTCCCCTGTTTTTATTCACTTTTAATCTCTCTCTCTCTCTCTCTCTCTCTCTCTCTCTCTCTCTCTCTCTCTCTCTCTCTTTCCTACACATGAATGTATTGCCCTTATTTTTGTTCAACGGCTAAGTCCATCATAACTACCACATGTCTCGTGGCATTATCGATCACGACCTTTGCTAAGAAGGTCTGTCTTTTCCATAGTAGTCTGTCTTTCTTTTGAACTTCATCGAACCAAGGCACAGAGGGATAATTTCAAGAACACGCAAAGGAAAAAGTACGACAAAACATATCATTAAATTGCGTGATCTCTGGCTTTGGCCTGCTATAGACTACAGTTTGAAGCCTGGTACAATGGAATCGGTGTGTTGTAAAATACGCGATTAGATCATAAGCTTGTGTCAAATGCCAACAACTCAAGATATTTACTTGTACTTTTCTTGAAGTAGATCAAGAGTTGTCAGATCCGTTCCGCTTTCTATAATCTTTATAGACACTGAGGGAAAGGGGAGAAGGGGTTGGGGAGGGGGGGGGGGGTGGCAAAGGAGGGGCGAGTGTCAAGACAAAGTCTTGGAGTGAGTGTCTACGATGATATGTCTCGCAGCCAGTCAATGAGTCGTAAGTCGCTGGTTTCGAGGTGAGAAAATGAGGGTTTATTATGATGAAGATAGTCTGATATTGATGAATTTATCTGGCAGAAATTAAAAACACTTTCACTTCTGAGTGAAAAAAAAGTTCCTTTTACAGACAGACTACTTGTCTTTCAGGATATTGTCAGGCGAATATTTAGATTGATTTGGTAAACTGTTCTGCCGATTTTTCTCTTCACTTCAGCCGGTGCTGATGGGTCACCCACGCTGTCTTTAACTAATAATATTTTCAGTCCATGGAAGTGCATGAATTGAGATTTACGTGACAGTAATTATTCAGTCTGGTGGGAAAGCGACATGATATTGTGACTCATTTTGACTGGCTGCGAGAACATATTGCATTCATCTCTAAAGAAATGACAATTAATGTCTCGTGACATGACATTATGAGCGCCGTGATACAACAGTGTGTATAAAATGTGGGCGAGGAATTCCAGTGCAGGAGGTGATGGGCAAGTCTGTGATCTGAGCAGCCCCTTGATCAAAATTTGTAGAATTAATATTCCTCAGAAATGTTATTGATGCATATCGACAGGCAAAACTGAACTCTTCATTATAGATATGATGCATAGTCACCGGCAAACGTTTGGTGGAGAGGATTTAACATTTTCCTTGCTGAGATAGTCGGACCAATTGAAAAAAAAAATACAAATAATAATTAAACCCAAAAAAATGACGGACACGAATAAACCCCTCGCAGAATTGGTACCTCACGATCAAGAGATGGACGATATTACAGCTATCATCAAGGATGATTTTTAATGAAAGAAAGTGGGTAAAAGGGAATCTCCAAGAAAGTGAATTTCAAGTGGGTGGAGAAAAAGCTCATAATAATCGTTTGTCTATTTGTTTGTGTGTTTGTTTGTTTGCTTGTTTGTTTGTTTGTTTGTTTGTTTGTTTGTTTGTTTGTCTGTTTGTTTGTTTACTCCCATTTGACTATATCTGAGACATAAGCTACACCACTTCCTGTCAGATCAGGCTAATCCTCATAGTTTACACTTAAAACTTAGAATGTTAGCCATTCTTGACCAACTCACTGCTATATTTGTATTCATTTCACAACGCGTGTTCACGAGCATACATAGGCTTAATACTAGCAACTATCTTCTTTCATCTTTAGTTGAGGATGCAGAATAAATAGAATGAAGGACTGGGAGGAACCGTGTATTACTTATTGCCCTCGATATCACATGCACGTTCTCCCTTATTATTTTTAGTTCTCCGTATCTCTATTTCTTCGCTTGCATGCCGGTCACCGAGCGTGCAATCAATGCATTTCCCTGTTGCTACCGACTTTTCATAGCACAGATGTGACATTTACACTTCCTAACTGTCTAATCGCTAGGGTTTTAGTGAAAAGCTTCAGCTAAACATTGAAGGTACGAGAAAGTGTGAAATTCAAAGCAGTTTTAGTAAAGGAATTTTGTATACGTAGATGTGCGGGCGTCACACTGAATTTAATAAACACTTAAACAACAAATTTCATAACCAATAGCGTAAAGATAGTGAGAGTTACCCAAGTTTATGACCAAATCGAAATATTGATCACTGTCTAAAGACGCTACGTGTCAACGGTTTAGTAGTTGAGAAAACAAACGAGCAGTTTGTATGGTAATGTTACTTTACATAATTACAACACTTAAGTGGCACATAATGCCAAATCATCTCCCGATTTCATTCGTGCCGCCTTTAGAAGTTAGCATTTCTTATCGATCTTAATACGAAATCTAAGATCACAGAACACACTAGAGTTAAAAACTCTACTTACCACCACTGAACAGCGACGAAGATGTCCCAGAGCACAATTAACAACTATCCTACCATTAGACATTCCTTACCACTAGTTCTAGACTCTTAGAATGAATGACGATAAGTCTGGAGCGTGTTTCAACACAGCAGAGCCAGTATCAAGAACCCCGTGCCCCATTACAAAGCCTGAAAGGCGGCCCATGTCTTTGACAAATACACGAGGCAAGGGTTTTATCGGCCGATACTTCGACGGGTTGCCGGAGGTGCCACCGTATGTACATAGCTGATCGCACGCACGGAGAACGGGCACATGGGGACACGAGGCAACGGTGCCAAGCCAGAAACCGCCCCACTCCGCCCCGCCTCGCCCGCTCTGCGACACAGCGATATCATGCCAAGCGTAGTGCCAAAACTTGTGTCCTCCGACAAAAAGCTTCTTCCATCACAGTTTAATCCTTTTTTCACCTGTTCAGTTATAACTTACAACAAAGATAAAGGCAATCCAGTGCATCCATGAACCATTTTCACCGTCAACCAAATTATTTTGTCAAGTACAAGAAGCATAACGGGGTCATTATAAAGATGGGGAAAAAAACACTTTATTGCTTGTTATGTGAGGCATAAGTGACAGAAAATTCTGAAAAATTCACCATATTAAAACTATGATAAAAATACTGTTTTCTTATCATGATAAAAATAATGTTTTCATATTTTTTTGTATCGCCTGTTCCAAATAACAAGACAAAAAGTGATTTATTTTAATTTAAGCAGCCTGGTTGGCTGACAAAAAATGGCTCATTCATTAATTAAAACCTGCATTTGATTGGATATGTGAAGAAAGATCTCAAAACCAAACCTCGACTTTCTGAAAGCCAAAATTTTCAGAATAAAGATTTCTTGTCAATGTAGGATAGAGAGAATCTGCATATAAAGAAGAAGCATAAACGCGTTCTTTAAGCCTCAAAACTTCACCAAAAAAAAAAAAAAAAATGTTTGGGAAGATAAAAATGGGGAGAACAAGGGGGAGGGAGCAGGATTGGGGGGGGGGGAGGGGGAGGGAGGCTTCCTTACCCCCGGATATGCTTCTCATAAAAAAAAAACTTACGTCCCGGGTTCGAATCTTGCCTGGAGATTTGAAAGAGTTGTTTTTTTTTTTTTTTTAATAGTGACTTAACAGTATTCTGATTTCTTGGGTAGGGAAATCCGATGTTCAATTTTCGATAAGGGCGAACATGTATTTGGGGAGTCCCGTGTATAAGTTACGCATGTTAAAGGACCCTTGGCAGTAAAAAATCAGATGAAGAATGAGCGGAGATCCCCTGTCCGGGCAAAATTTCCGAATTCCAAATTTCTACCCACAGAAATTCGTCCCACTAAACTGGGCATGCAGTTAAGCCGAGATACGCCAAAATTCGTAGAACTGAAAGGCTACACAATAAAAATAGAGGGGAGGGGGGAGGGGTAAGACTGTGAGGCCGGGGGGGGGGGGGGGGGGAGGGGCAAAAATAAAAAAAAAACAAAAAAACCACATGCA
>JBCEWB010143566.1:0-10872 GCA_039654565.1 Peronia peronii | reverse complement strand
CAACCACCTATGGGTGATTATCTCGACTTGTCGAATTGCAAATATAGGCGCCTAGGCCTTACCGGAGACCCAAGAACAAGGCTCCTAGGGGGCAAAAAGAGGGCTTTATGTTTCATTGCCTCTGATTTCTTCGACATCCTCTCTGCCAAATTGCAGAGGTTTGTGTATATTGACGTTTTTTTCCAAGTGTTTTAAAATCAATATATTGCTTTTTTTTGGGGTGGGGGGGGGGGTGTTTAGGTTTTTTTTTTTTCGTTTTTCTCAAAACTGTTTTTCTGACCTTATTTTCCGATCTCCTGCGAAACTTAGTAACACATCATATTTAACCCACACACTTTCCTCCAAATAATAATAATAATAATAATAATAATTAAACGACAACGGCTTTTTGTTATGTCTTTTTTAATTCTTTGAAAAAAAATAGAAATAACAAATATGTCCATATATGGATTTTGCTCAAAAAATGCCATCTTGGGTTTTTGTTTTCTCTTAAAAATTCTAGCGTGTTTTACCCGTGGTTATTCAACGGATGTCACGGCCTACTGTCAACCAGGATCTGGCTCCCTCTGGCTGCTAATGCAGTGATGGATCATCACTTTTTGATTATATGGAGACAAAGAGTGCATAACATACTTGATTATGACCTTCTCTAGCAATGCCATGAGCCCTAGTGCCAGCGATGGACACTGGATGATCACTCAGAAGCGAAAACAAACTGCTGATCGGGCAGATTATCAGTAGCAGGCGCCCTAGAATGAACTTTCATGTCCTATAAATGTCCTATAAAACATTTCTTCCGATTTCAGGTGTTGACTGTTTAAAATAGTAAAGGTCAGGAAACTCTCGGTTTCGACAGAAAAAAAAAATGGTGACCACATAGGCCCTCGAGATCACTGAAGGGGCTCTATGGGAGCCGTCATAATGAGAGGGGGTAGGGAACAAAATTCGAGAAAAATTGTACCCGGAAAGCCAGGAAGAGGCAACAAAAGACACAGAAGTCATGGAGAGAGGGCTAGTATATACAAAAGGGCTGTTTTGAGGCCAAAAGCCGATTAAAAAACTCTCCATGTCAATTTTTCCGCAAAAAAACAAAACAAAACATCAACAACTCTAAACGCGTTTTTCTCACACCCGGTTTCTTTGTCAGTATTTGCTATCTACTTTTTATTTTCAAATCTTCTCTCTAACTGTCTGCTTCTTCTCCCTATAATCATCGATATTTTCTCCATAGAACCCCAGAGAATATGAGCAATGCAACAGTGACTCCAGAGTATGTTACATTAACTGACTATGAGCTCTACGTAAGATGGGTCCTGTACCATGTCTACACGCCAGCCATGTCAATTGTTGGAGGCTTAGGTAACCTGGCTAGCATGATCGTCATCCGTCGACAAGGACTGAAGAAAACGTCCAACGTCCTTCTCATGATGTTGGCTGCATGTGACTTCATATATAGTCTCAGTTCCAACAATATCACGTCTATCATTCATTCATTGAACAATGGTTATTTGCCCTTTTCTGAGACAACGAACGCTGTGTTATTTTATATTTTGATCATTATGCAAACTGTGGAAATTGCAACTTCTTTTTGTTCAGTCATTTTACCCGCCTTTATAACACTGGAGCGGCTTCTAGCAATATTTTTGCCATTGAAGTTTCACTTAATTCTGACTCCACGTCGTGCTGTAGTTTCACTGTTGCTCATTTTGCTCTCCTGGACTGCGGTTACCATTTACAGTGCATTTTACTATGAACTGTCTTATGATAATATTAACGGTACTCTGCTTGGCGTGCTCATACAGAGCCAGTTGTATTATGCAGATGTGAAAAGTGGAGTATATTCTTTCCTCTACATTGCAACCAATGAACTAACGGGATCGATCCCGTTAAGTTTCGTCACTATAGGCTGTATTGTTGTAAGAGTTAAAATCAAACAAATATCAATAAAACACAGGAACATGACATCAAAGACAGAAAACTCTAACATAGCTTTGAAAGACAAATCAAATTCAAAAACGACCAGAACTTTGTTGTCGGTTTGCTTATTCTATGTATTGTGCAACGGGACAATCTATTTTCTTGCCACTGTTTGTGAAGCTATAAATAGACGTACTCGCACTTGTCAGCGGTTTAGATTTGTGATTCAGACTTCTGTCATGTCTCTCAACAGTTCTTGCAACTTCATTATTTATGTTGTTGTGAATGACAACTTTAGGCAAGGCTTTATAACTTTGTTCAGGGAGATTGTAAAAATTAGTAGGACTGTTGCCTTGACTAATGTGATTTGACAGATCGCCTTTTTCCAAAAGATGCCGTTCCGAGATGAGGTGATTTAGTTTTATGATCTCCCATTTTAAAGACAGAGAACAAAATGCGGTTTTTGATAATTGAAGTGACCCGTTATAATGTGTTTTAACCTTGTGTAGAATTTTATTTAAATTGGTGCTGAAATAAATAAACTGTGATGAAAAAGGCGTTTTGTTGAATCACAACTCAAACGTAAAACGCCTTTTTCCAGAAAAAAAGACATTTTGTAGCGTTTTGCTGAAGAGATAGGAATTTCTGCGATAAGGTTTCCTCGGCCAAAAGCCTTTTTCTTTAACAGAAAGGGTCTACTTGATGCTGTTTCTTTTTCATGAGTAAATCTACACCGTTTTTGCATGTTTGTTTGTTTGTTTGTTTGTTTGTTTTTCCCTGATGAGTCAAGTTTAACAGGATGTGAATAGTCAGTTTCTTGGCTTTGTTGTAGGTGTGGCTGCAGTATTGTCACAAATAGCATGGCGTTGTCCCTGTCCAATCATTCCCATACAATAATTCGGACAGTAAAAAAGTTCAAGTGTCTGTATTGTGTGTTTCATTCTCTGAGCCGATGGCTCTCTTTCCTTTACTAGCTGGAGTGAAATTTGGCATTGCCAGTGGTGTGATAAGTAACGGTGAGATTGGAATTAGAGTTGATTAGGCGGTCACTTTTAGATACGATGAACTTGAAGACCAACAATGATATGACAAGGAAATATATTACATTTGACTGTTTCATTTTTGAATGCTGAACAAATGCAAGCAAATCAGAAACTAGGGTACATGCTGTGTTGTTTATCCTTCTATCCCTTTGCTGGAATCTTCTGTTGGGGAAAGTAACTGATAGATCGGGATGTGAAATGGTCAAACACTCAAAGATGTGATGTACAGGATGAATGACAGACAAGTCCGAACCATTAAATCGTATCCCAGGCAGGGGGCAATGGTAACAGAAGTTTATACAGCAGTAGAAATGAGCTTACTGCACTGTTTCTCGTTATCTCGTTATAAAGATTATCTGAAATAAATGGATTAACTACACTGTCACTATCATTCTGGTGACAAGTTCTTTGAGTGAGTAGGGATAGCATGTTGAACTGGGATGTTAGCAAGGCAGAGAGGTGTGATCAGGTTTGGTTGTCACAGGTCTTGCAACTTAAGGGTCTGGGGAACCAACAGTGTCCTCTACACTATATGAGGCTGATACCTTGGGGTCTCTGCTTTCTCTTGTTCAACCTTATGACGCTTATTGATTTACTTTTGAGACATTTTTACAAAATAATGATGACGATGGGAAGGAGGAGGGGACATTGAACTATTTGCCGGTTGCAATACCAGGAGGGCATCTGAAAAATCATGATGATGACGTTCTTATTGCTGTGAAAAAGAACCCGCAGAGACGAGAAACTTTATATGGATGCAGTTCATGTTACTGGTTGCAGGTCTAAGCCCTGATATGCAAATACATAAAATGATGGTGAGCACAATCATAAGAGGAGATAAGTAAATTGACTGCTCAATTATCTCCTTGAAAAACTCCAAAGGATTTATGGGAACAGAGTTGGTGTTGATATGAATACGGCAGGGGAGAGAGAGAGAGAGAGAGAGAGAGAGAGAGAGAGAGAGAGAGAAAGAGAGAGAGAGAGAGAGAGAAAGGAAGGCACCCCATCATGAAGTTCAAATCTTGAACTGCCCTTGTTCACGTTACTTTTCTTCTTTTCGTTATTCTCTTTGTACAATTTTTCATTGGGCAGTTTTCCATAGGTTTTTAAAATTCTGCTGTTTGTAAATCTCGGAAGAAGAAGAAGAAGAAGAAGAAGAAGAAGAAGAAGAACAACAACAACAACAACAACAACAACAAGGAAAAAAGAAGCAAACAAATCAACACATAAACAGACAAACAAAAAACAAACAGACAGAAACAAAGACAAAAACAAAAAATTGAGTAACAGTTAGAACTGCTGTATTCCCATTTTAACGAAGATTCTAGCCTTTGTTAGAATGTCAACAGCATTGTGGGTCACGGAACTAACCATGATGGTCATCGATTTCTCTGGGAGAGGGAAAATATCGTTTAATTTTACATCGTAAATGGGCAGTGCCATCTTGTGTGAGCGACTCCAGGTGAACGTCGGCGCCAGGGGTAGCAGAGAAAGTTTACATTGTTACGTAGACACATTCAAAGAGAGAGTTCTCGGTCTGAGAGTTACTGGTTCCTCCAGATTTAATGATTGTCATACATTTTAGTCAGAATGCTAGACTTCAACTCCAAGATTAGATGTTAACAATTATCTCCACTTGATACGATGCGGTTGAATATGGACTTAAATGAAGATCTATGTGGGAAAAGAGTTATCACAAATACTTTTGTTGAAGTCAGTAAGCTTAAAGTAAAAGGACAATGAAAAGAAGATAAGACAAAATGATTACACTAAAGCTTCAATTAAAAGACGTTCTGTCGCATTACAAATGACATAGCAAAACGCCTCTTTTTCTATGTAAAAAGGCGTTTTATCAAGTTACAGGCGTTTTGCCATCTCACACAGTCTCAGACGAAAGTCTTTCTTTCGAAAAAAAGGCGTTTTGTGAAATAAAAGGCGCTTTAGCAGAAAGAAATGCGTTTTGAAAAATCGTGTTTCTTATATAATTCAAAACTGGTTGTGCTTTCTCAAAACCCGATCAGTTCATAAGATGAGGAGTGTTGATGAGAATCTAATAATGCAATAAAAAAAATTAGCCCAAAAATGAAAAAAAGCCGTTTTGTCAAAATCACGTTAGTTGAGTGAAATGATGTAATTGCATGTTGTGCTAGAAACAAAACAATAACAACAACAACAACAAAAAATCTCCAGATGTAAGTGAGTTCCCCGTACTTACTGTTCCCATATCTCAACGAGTTATTTGACTTTATGTCTTTTTGCTATTCGACAGCTGAAAGCCTGATTATCAAAGTATAGAGCTTTACTGCTAAAAAATAAAAGAAATAGCTATTGAATAAATCACGGAAACACATTCATATTCAAGAATATATATTAAAAAACAGAGCAAACAAAAACAGAAGTGGATACGAAAATAAACAAATACAAAGTTAGAGAAAACACGCTCACTACACACTACACAAAGACAAATAACGAAACTAATACTAACTAGATTCAGCCAGAGTTATTATTTTGAAGCATTAATGATTTCATCAAACATTGAGTTGTTTCAGATTTTGATCATTTTCTCTGCGGACACGTCATTCTAATTACATTAATTGCCATCCTATCTGCTAACCTTCCTATATATATAAAAAAATACATTAATATATTCTGGCCATACGGTGTTTTCACATTATTTACTAAGCTCCCATGCTTACTGAACAGACTCAAAGTTTTACCTTTGCATGTCTCCTTTTTACGTCTTTCCTTTCATGTTTTCCTTTGCCTGACTTACTCGTGTAATCTTCAGGCGAACAGGAACAGTGTAAGTTGAATGCTGTCTGTTTTGACTACAACGGTGTCTTTTCTGCCAAACTGTAGAGTTTTGTGCATATATTTTTTTTAAATGTGTACAGTAACTGTAATCAATAGATTTTGTGTTTCGGGTTTTCTCGAAAGTTTGTTTTTTCACCCTATTTTCTATCTCCTCCAAAGCTTACAGATATATTTTCATCCTATTTGATCCGCATACTTTCATTGACATAATAAACAAAATGGCCGACGATTTTCGTGCAGCCATTTTACTTTGTACGAAAAAAAAAAATGTAATGAATCAAATGAATTTTGTACAGATTTGATATATGGCATTTTTCAACAATTTATTGAAAAAGGAAGTTATCGAGAAAACATAAATTCATCCCTTTATTTATTTATTTTTAATAGATGTCTGATGATCTAAATGACATGCAATGTTTTGAATGACTTGATACAGTAGAAATGGATTAGACAGTTTTTAAATACCAGGCAAATCCACGATTGCGGCAGTTTCCATGGTAACCAGGCACCCTAAAAAGTATGCAAAGACATAATTCTGAATCAGATAAACATGACAATTACACAACACTCACGGTACAATGAACTAAGATCAAAATGGAAAAAAGACAGTTGTTCATGTGCCACATTGTTTCAAATCGTCACAAAATGCACTGACGTCTCGGCATATTCAAGACTACCGTCTTCACGTGTGAAGGATGGTGTACACAATAAAGGTTTCCCAGATCCATTAGAAAAAAAAAGCGAGTATGTCAATGTCGAACTATATATAAATCTACCTATTTTAAGAACATTCCATGCCCACATTAATGAAGAAGTGTCTGCATCTCTTAAAAGTGTCAAATATCTTTACAAAAATGTGTGGCTACTTTTAGATTATTTGCCAATGGAAGCTTTATTTGAAAAACTGGGAAAACTAAGTGGCATAACCAACTGTTGTGAGAAAAAATACAGAGATCCACTAATAATTCAATAGTTCGACGAACTGATTTGTGTAGAGCGCCGAGCAGGCTGCAGGCACAACTGCTCCGTGAAGATGTGTTTTTTTTGTGTGGCATTTTTCTATCGTTATCGGTGATTTTTGGCATAGTTGTTCATATTGACGTAGTGCACCTTTAACTCGAAAATTATGAAAATTGATCAACAGACAGATGATTATTTTCTATTTTATTCCACCGTATTTCTATATATACTGTGTGATATTTCCAATTTCAACACCACAGCGTGCCGGAAAAGGTGCGGCCAATAATCAACGGTGGCTTAGACGACCCCTATTCTCAAATCACCTTCGGCGATAGTGGGATAGAGAGAGTTCACGAACAAACGTCATAAAATTATCAAGATTTCAGCAACATGAGTAACTCAAGACGCCATAATACTAAGCAATGTGCACCCTATGACCCTTGTAACTTCGGGGTGTCATGGAAATTTATGGCTGCAGCAGGTACCTTTATCAATGCTTCTCTAAATGGATCCTCACCAGCCTACCGTGAAATTTTACACATGTGGACATCTTGAAAATAAGATACACAAAAAGTGACTTGTTAGACATTAACAATGATAACCTGAAAGAATCTCCAGAACTGCTGAGTCATCTGTCTGGCTTTGGTTTAAGACGGGAAAACACAAACAGATCTACCGTGAAAAAGCGCAAGAGGGATAAACGAGCAGGAACACGAAAACAGAGACCCATAAAGGCGATCATTACCAGCAACAAAGTTGAAAAGATTCCATTATTTCATAGGTCAAACCGAAACAACCTAATTCCCTTTGACACCAGAGTGTGTTCTTTGGACCATTGAAAATTCTTCTGTTGAATGCCCAGTCTGCATGGAACAAAGACCGACTTGCTTAATGATCTCATTTACTAATCCAATATCGATACTACATTTCTCACAAAATCTTGGCTACGTCCCTGTGGCGATGAAATATGTATTCAGCAACATACTCCTCCTGGGTATTCAACTACCTCATTCCCCAGATGTAAAGGCAGAGGAGAAGGTATATATATGACAGCAAGAAAAGAATTATCTGTTGCCTCAAACCATATCAAATATAAAACGTTTGAAACCTGTGAATACAATGTCACCATACAAGACCAAATATTATCTTTTACATACATTTATCGCCCACTAACCAGTAACAAGAACAAGTTTATCACCAAAGACTTTATTATAGATTTCCAAAATTTACTAGATAAATGTGTGGAGAAGAAGACCCTGCCTGTCATATTTGACGATTTTAATGTTCAGTTTGATAACAGTATGGACAATGATATAAAATGTATAAAAACTGTATTAGATACACGCAACTTGATCCAATGGATAGAGACACCAACATAGAGCAAAAACCACACACTTGACTGGATCATTACAGATAATAGCTGGATCATTACAGATAATAGAACTACCATGGAAAACCTAAGTGTTGTAGATTAATGTGTGTCAGACCATTTTGAAGTATTTTTTGAAATGTCAGCACTAAAGGCAAGACGACACACCATACTAAGCAGAAACATGCATATTGATGGTAAAAAATTTGCAACTGACATGAAGATACTGCCAACTTGATACAGAAGGATCCAGACAAGGAGAAAACGTACAACGCCAAAATGTCAGAAATACTAAATAATGTAAAAGAACAGTTACATCCCGGCCTACATCACCTTGGATCTATGTAGACATCAAACAAGCCAAGGCACAAAGACGGCAAGCGGAGAGAAAATGGAGGAGAACCAGATTAACCATCCACAAAGACCTCTACAGAACATCCAACAACAAGGTTAAAGCCTTAATCAGATCATCAGAAGAGGCCCATTACAACAAACAGATACAGGAGTGCTCTACCACCAAGGCACGTTTCACCGTCAACAATAATCTCAGTGGTAAAAAGACCAACAAAGTACATCCCAAGAACATTCCAAAATGTGATTTTCCGGGAGCTTTTGGACATTATTTTTCAGACAAAATTCATAATCTCAGGAGAGAACTGGACAATAATTCTGTGCATTCTTTACCATCTCATAATGAATTCAAAGGGAAGCCTATTTCTGTATTTGAACCGGTGAATGATGATATTATTAGAGAAATCATTATGGCATCCCCTCATAAGTCCTATTCACTGGATCCAATTACAACTAAATTATTAGTGAATTATTAGTGTTATAACTAGCACTGTAAAAGAGTCACTCATCTCAGGTACAGTAACCAATCTTTTTTAACAGGCAATAATCACTCCAATTCTGAAGAAGGCTGGTTTACCCATTGAAGACTTCAAAAGTTACAGACCAGTTTTGAACCTTCCATTTTTATTCCAAAATATTAGAGAAAGTAGTTCTAACTCAACTGAAAGTTCATTTAAGAATGAATAATTTATTTGATCCTTATCAGTCAGCTTATAGAGAACATCATCACACAGAAACATCACTTTTGAAAATCCACAGTGATCTATTATGTGCTGCAGACAATAGAAAAGTAAATATCCATAATTACACTTTTAGTGCTGCAATCGACACAATCGACCACTCAATTTTACTTGAACGTCTCTGTTCATCTTATGGTTTATCAGGATCTGTCCTGAGATGGTTTCACTCATATTTGTGTGACCGAAAACAACAGGTTTCATTAGAGGGAGAAACATCTGCTATTTGACCAAAAATTTGGGCCCAGTGTCACATACAATGTACACTAAGCCACTGAGTTCTGTCATACAAATGCACGGCTTTAGTTATCACATGCACGCAGACGACATCTAGCTGTATCGGTGTGTTGTTCCATCAAATTTCCATCCCTAATAAGAGCAGTCGAAAGCTGTATTCTTGATGTCAACAACTGGATGATCAGTATTAAACAGAAACTAAACAATGATAAGACAGAAATACTACTTTGTTAATACAAATAGAAACACAGGGGTTGCGTGATATAGATTACATACATTTGAACGGTACAGAAATTGTTGGCTTCACTGAAAAGGTTAAAAATTTGGGCGTTTATTTCGATCGTACGTTGTCAATGGATCATCAAGTAAACCATCTCTGTAAACAAATGTATTCTGAACTGCGTCGAATAGGACAAATCTCCCATCTGTTAAGCGAGGCTTGTCTTAAAATTCTTATTTCGGCATTCATTTTTTCGAGATTAGATTATTGCATCCTCTGCTGTCAAATCTAAGTAATGAGATCCGAGACTATAAACAAATTACAGCGTTTTCAAACCAAAGCTGCACGGCTCGTCTTACGAAAATCGAGTGGAGAGCACATTACCCCTATGTTAGTTGAACTACGTTGGTTACCAGTAAAAGCCAGAATTAAATGCAACATTGCACTGCTGTGCTTTAAATGCTTAAACAAAACATCACCACAGTATCTCCAAGACCTTATCCACCAGTACATACTATCTCGGTCACTCTCGATTTCCGTAGGACGAGCCGTGCAGCTTTGTTTTGAAAACGCTGCAATTTGTTTACAGTCTCATTATTTAGATTAGACAGCAGAGGACTGCAATAATCTAATCTCAAAAAAAAAAAAAAAAATGAATGCCGAAACAAGAATTTTAAGACAAGCCTCACTTAACAGATGTGACATTTGTTCTATTCTATGCAGTCCACAATAAATTTGTTTACAAATATGGTTTACTTGATGATCCATTGTTGTTTACAAACATCGAGGAACAAAAAAATGAATAAAAGTATATCCCACGTAAGTATTATAAATCTTTAAAACTCTTCCATCGTTTGATTTTGTACCTGTCAGAGATCTATTACTGGTGTCAATTTGTACTTTTTAATAATAATATTATGTTAGATTTTATCTTGCTTTGTCTAAAATATGTATAGATATTATACTAGTTCTACCTGTGAGTGATCTTCACTATAATTTTGACAGGCAATAGAGACAAACACTTATGTACTATCTTATAAAAGAGGAGAAAGAACACAGGAACCAAAGTCAGACAGGACAGAAAAATGAGGAGTGTAGAAAGAAACAAAGAAAAATTGAATGAATGAATTCAATATAGATAGACAGGCAGACAGACAGACAGACAGACAGACAGACAGACAGACAGACAGACAGACAGACAGACAGACAGACAGACAGATAGAC
>JBCEWB010143555.1:0-10872 GCA_039654565.1 Peronia peronii | reverse complement strand
TTGTCAACGGAGGATTTAACTTTATTCATTCAATGGGAGCTTTGAAAATGTTCGGCAGGACGCATTATTCTAGGAACTTTGGAATGGTCATTGCAGGTGCGATCCCCCTCAATCTGGCTGGACCTCCGCTGATAGGGCTCATTTTACAACACTGGGGCTACTTTGTTCTAGTTTTGATTGGAGCCTTCCTGGCTGCTGTGAATCTGGCTCTTGTGATGCTTTTCTTCCCTCGAACCGAAATTGATTAATTATTATTATTTGACAAGACTGCCGTTGTTATTTTTGTTTGGATTAACTGGTATTTATGAATATATATCATTTCTATATATTTTATGACCATTCAGTGTTCCTGGCCTTTTTGATGAACTGTTGCGATCCTTTTTGTTTATAAAGATTGAACTGTCCCTGCCCAATCCCCGATCAATTTTGAAAGGTCTGAGAATGTACAGAAATATTACGGTACTACAAATTTTGTTTTTCTACAGCAGGAATCTTTTTTTTTTCTTTCTTCCTTTTAAACATACTAGTTTTATTCACGTGTGCTACGCGTACGAAAAGGTAAAGGTGTGCGTGGTCCTGTGGTGAACTTAACAGCTAACTTGAAATACAGCTTTTTGTTCTTCTAAACTCAAAGTTAAGATAGACATAATAATGAAAGACGGAGACATGAGTGTTTGGAATGTATTGTACCTATTTTTTAAGAAAAAAATATCCATGTTAAAAAAAAAATGTCCGAATTCTTCAATTAAATGATCTACCACCAGTTGTCTATTAACATTCTTAATGAATTATTTAAGAGAAGTTTAAAGATCAAAAATACAGTTGGTTCTTCATGGGATGGAAGATGCCATTTTACTATACACCAACATTTAGAAACATACCTCAAGGAATCATTGTCTTGTTTTATGCCTTGATTTTCTGCAGAGTTTAGCACCATTCAGCTGCATTTACTCATCAACGACTCTTAAGCTTGAATACTGAATGTAAATAAATATAAAACAGCATAGATTTTTAGATTTTTTTTTTCAGAACAGAACTCAGCACGTAGCTTGAAATGACGTTGAGTTCAACAATGTACCAGAAACCAGTGGCTCTTTCAAGTTTGTATTTTTTTCCCCAAACCGTGCGATATTTATACAATATGATCACTGTATTTATGACACACTGAGCTCAGCAACAACACCAACAATTAGAAACTACCAAAGTGAATTGCTAAGAAAGTCATGTGCATCATAAGTCAAAATCTTAAGGAGGTTTTTATTGTTGGTGGTCATTTCATGAAACCCCGTTTAAGAAAAAAAAAAAGAACAACTAAAGAAACAAACAAGAAAACTTTTTTTTAATCAAGAAAAATACACACCCACTGTCTAAAAGCGCAACTTCATAATTTATTCTTTCCTTCGTCTGAGAACATGGAAATTCTTTCAATAATGTTTTTAACTATGTGGGACTATAACTGCAACTATAAACTTGTATCACTTTATTGTATTAGACGTTCGTAGCTGTTTCGTGTTTGTTTATTTGTTGTTTTTATGCATTTTTTTTTATGTAGGCAATGGGGAGATTGGGCGAATGAACAGGTTATCTTAAAGTTTTCTCTGTTCCATCTCCTGCGGGTTGTTATCTCAGTGAACAAGTTCTTAAATTTTTTAGATTAAGAAAAATTGCCATCAATAGATCCTGAGAAAACAGTAGATATACGAGTATATTTCTTTAATCAATATACACATAGGTAATTTCTCATAAAGGGAAAGATTTCTAATGTTACAACAGTCACTGGACTTGGGTCTGGGAGCTTATTTGTTCAGATTCAATGATGTGACAGAAAGGAAATGTCTTTACAAGAGTATAAGAGCTTATCACACAGCAAATGCAAGGCGCCAAAGCCTTGAGGCTCAAGAACAAGCCCTCCAGAGACATTAAAGAATGAGAGCTTGAAAACCTGCTGGCATGTTTCGTTGCCATATAAATGGCCGCCATCTTGGATTTTGCCCTGTTATTCGGATTCTATCTCCTCTGTTACTAATACACGGAATCTTTTCAAACTATGCATGTAATTTCTAATATCTAACAGCTAAAACGTATTACGAGCAAATCAAAGTTTCATTGACATTTTTTAAAATCAAGTTTTGAAAATGCCATATATGTCACTGAAAATTTTTATTTATTAAAAAATACAGGCGATATTCAATCTGCCCAATAGCCATGCGTTACAGAAGAGCCTAGTATCACTTTCAGGAAGTTAATTGGACGCAGCATTTTCATCAAAGTTTGAGGATTCTAAAATCCAACAAACACAATGTATTCTCTTACCAATGCATTATTCAATGTCACAAAAGAAAAAGAAGAAACAAAAATAAATCAAAACCTTTCAGACAAAATGCTTGCTTTGCCATTTGTTACGGTCTGTGATTTAATGGAACATGTATCGCTAATATTTATGAAACTAATACGACAAAAGCCTTTGCGCCAGAACGGACAATCTGGCTAAGCTCGAATACATAACGTGCTGAGTGCTAGGAGATTCGCATGACTACAGCACTTTGTTCTAGCGTGATCTGCTTTTTGAGACTTGAATTCCTGGAATGTTATATAGCTCATTCATCTCATCTATAGATGATATAAAGATCTTCTAATGCATTTGTTTTTCAAAGCCACTCAATCAACTACTATATATATATATATATATATATATATATATATATATATATATGGACCTAGCTGAACTACTGATTCAATTTCAAGGCTGTCTTCTGGTGACAAGCAATGTCGAAACGAATTTGACTACTCTTGTTGAACGAATACTTCCAGAGACAGATCAAATTTTACTCCATAGTAATTTTGTGACAATGGAATGAAATGAAATGATTGAGGACTAAAAGCTAATTGTGCATGAGGACTTTCGTTTGTCTTCATGTGTGTTCATCGGATTACAAATCTTTGCAAAGGTGTTTATATATATGGCAAATCATTGTAGTGTTTTGGCCAAGCCACTAGAGGATTTCAGATTACTCTTCAAAAAAAAAAAAAATAAGGGGGGGGGGGGGAAGGAGGGATTTTTAAAAATATTATTAAAGACAGACTATTTTAACCTTTTTCATCGAATTCGGCATGTTCAAATTAGAGAAAAACAGTGGAAAAACTCTACTTTTTCATACGGTTGCCATGGCAACGCCGTCATATTGGATTTTGGCGTCTCTAAATTGACTGATTTTAAAATTTATTTCCTCCTTCAAATGTCAACGTAAATTGATAAAACTTAGTGAACGTATTGTTCGACATAATATTTAAAAAGTTACATGTTCTTAGCCCTTCGTATGCAATACAAAATTTTCTAAAAATTTTTGAAAATGCCATTGAACAAAAATTCAAATTTCCCCGTTTTTTCATATTAAAAGCCTATTTGTCTCTAAAACTTACCAACCGAATCGGCTGCACATATGTACTCTCTTTGGTTTTGTTATGAAAATGATGTATACCAAATTTGGTTAGAATCGGTTTCGAAACAAAAAAGCAGATAGCAAAATACTGTCAAAAAACCGGGTTTTGAGAAAAATGCGTTTGAAGTTTTGTTTTCAGCGAAAAATGGACTTGGAGAATTTTTTGTCCCTTTTTTTTTTTACATACTAGCCCTCTCTCCATGAACTCTGTGTCTCTTGTTGCCGTTTTTTGGCTTTCTGGACGTATCTTTTCTCGAATTTTGCTCCCTACCCCCTATCATTATAAGGGCTCCCGTAGAGTCACCTCCGGGTTCTTGAGGGCCTATATGTGCCCCCCATATTTTTTTTGTCCCAGCCAAGAATGTCTTGACCTTTACTAAGGCATATAGTTCACAACTGAGCTCAGCTCTGAAGCAGCACAAAGAAAGGAAAATTTCACTATTTATAGGACGTGGAAATTCATTTTAGAACGCTTATGTGGATAATCTGCATGATCAGCAGTTTTTTTCGGCATCCAATGTCCATCCCTGGCACTAGGGTTCATAATATTACTAGAAGAGGACATAGTCAAGTGTCTTATGCATTTTCTGCCTATATATAATCATATGGTGATGATCTACGACTGCATGTAAGCCAGATGGAGCCAAATCCTGGTTGGCAGTTGGCTAGGCCTACCGTTGAATGGCCATTGGTCAAATTAGAATGGACATATCCACTTTTTGAAACCATTTTTATACGCAGAAAAGGCAGGGCTTTTAAGAGAAAACAAAAACCCAAAATAGCATTTTTTTTTTTTTTTTTTAGCAAAATCCATATTTCAGGACAATTATTGGAGGACAATTAGTTCCAACACTTCACTATGTAAAGAGTGCATTTCGCTCATTATCTCTCTATAGAGATATCCTAAAGTTAATTTAAGATTTTCTGGAAACAGATAATTTCAAGTGAAAAAGCATTGTGTCAATGTACGTAAGTGATTTGACGTATAATCAACTGCGTTGGGGAATTCTAGGCACTTGCCAGGAGTTTCTCCAAATAGTAGTAGCCTACAATTTGCACGCTACAAAGATTTAAAATGCTGCTGCTTGCTGGAATTCACTGTAGAAGGGATTTATTGCGGAGGTGGTCTTAGTTCCGCCACCCTGAACAGAAGAAATAAAGATTGTCACCTGTGTCAAACATAGTTTAAATTTCATTGTTGCAGACGATAATATGCTATCGTGAAGTGTTTGGAAAACAGTAATGGAGTTTATTATGAAGACTAGGTTCTTGTAATGAGACAGAGTTGTATGGATATATGTGTGTATATGTGTGCAGTGTGTGTATGTGTGTGTGTGTGTGGTGTCTTTGTTTTGTTTTCTCCTCAGAAAAAGATCATTGAACAGTGCATCCTGAAATTATAATGCCAGTTTCAACACATCGTCCAACTTTCAAAAGTATCAAGGATATTTCTTGTTATGTTGTATGCACGGATATTTTTTAAATGACGACCTGAAACCTCTGGACAAAATGTAAGGTGCAGTGTGATCTCTCTCCATAATGAGCAACGAGCAATTAGAAAGGCAGTTTCAAGAAAAAACATCACTGCCAACCTCATAATATTTAGCTCATTTGCATTTACAGTTGTAGAACTAAACAATGTTGTAAATTTAATGATAATAGCTATAGTGATAATGCTGATACTAATAATGATAATAATAAAAATAATAATATTAGTAATAAAATAATAGTAATGTTCATGCCAATACTAGGCTATGACAATGATAAAAACAATAACAGAGAACAGCGACCAGGGAGTTGGATCCTACTATTATGACATAAATTTTTCTTTCTTTCTTTTTTTCCGTTAGAGAGACTGGTTGTTCTACTGAACGTAAGCGTTAAGAGCAACTGCACTTAAAAAAGATCAATTATAGTCTTTACAGACATTGATGACTTGGGATTAACTTTTATTTTTAAAATTGATACTTCGCCAGTTCTCATGTTGCCATAACATATTAAAATGAATGATGCATCTATCAGTGCAAATGGTGCATAAAGAAAAATACATTTTCAGATCAGACTCCTTGTAACCTTACCACAAATTGCTGACAGATTGCTTTCGTTATCAATGCTTTTACTGTGATTTTCTCTGAATGCGACATTTCTTTACGGTACGTTAAACTTCCTATACACATGACCCATACAATGGTCTAGTGGTAAGTACATAGCTCTTACTGTGGCATGTGGTACAGTGGATGGCAAGATAAGACTATCACTCATATTGTAATTGTTGTAAAGCGTTACATTTCTGTCGGATCTCACGGTGATAACATCCCCTTCAATGAACTGATATGGCCGTATAGGGACCGAGGTGCATTTTTAGGCCAGAGAGTATTTCATTTAAGTTAGTGCTTACAAAATTACCTTGCTTAGCCTATAGTATCATGTTCGGTATTTAAAATGCATAAATTCTCCTGACGGCAAGAACAATAGATCACTTGATGATTTTCTCTGACAAAGAAAATTTAACAAACTAGCAAACAAACAAAATCAAGGTTAAAGTACAGAAAATATCCTGGACAATCTGAAAACGAATAGTAGCCTACATTTCTTTATTCAGATACTGAAACTGAAGTAAATAAAAGCTAAAATTCACAGCACACTTTTCATCACAACGTATCGCTGACTGCCTATGTTATTATTTATTTGCTTTACGCAGTATATTTCAACGTGGAGACAATTACTTTAGAAAGCACAAAAATACATGGCATCTTTAAAAACATAATTGCCCTCTCATGTGGTATGGCTGAAATCAAATTTGAAACTATAATAAAATCAATGCATGTCCTCAATTCTTCATAAATCCCCGAAGGATAGTGGACCAGCCCCTCCCCCCCCTCCCCCTTCCTTCAAATCTGCAACTGAGAAAGCTATTTTAGAATTAAAGGCCGCTTCATGAACAACAAGGTCAGAACACATTAGACATGGGAAAAAAAGAAAAAAATGCTTTCATGCTTAATGACCATCTTTCTTATCTTGAAGTGGTGAAAGATATAGCATGAAGAAGGAGTAGGTTTGGGGGATGCGGAAAGAAAGTTTTCGAATATTGACAACTGATGTTTTGAACACAGTTGAAGCACTGAAATAGAATGTTTTCATTTATTCAATTTAACTTTCAACAATATTAAAAGACAACTTATCGTATCATTTTATTCTTGAAAAAGTGCATTTTATTCACTATGTTATTTGTACTAAAAGGTGAGATCAAAATACCAAAATTCGATCTTCTCCACACATAGGTTGTTTTTTTTTCAGGACAAGGGTGTTTTGTCAAAGTACGCTGGATAAGAAAACAAGCTCAAGGACGAGAAAGAATATCCTGACATGAGATACGGCACAACCACTGATACTAATCAATATGTTTAAGAACTCTTTTATCGTTTTTCCCTACATAAAAAAGGGGGTGGAGTCCTAAGTTTAACCAGATGGCGATTCTTTGTGTAAATTTGCTCCATCTGCTCGGTTTCTAGTGTTCTGGTAGCTAAATGGCGATGCATTTCGATTGCTCGTGTGCTTGTGTTTTTTTTTTTTTTTGAGTGAGGTCTAGTTTGGCAGTTATATCTCCCATTCCCCATTCACTCGGTGTTTTGCTCAGCTGTGTAAATGTTGTTTTCCGTCTTAAAGTAGAGGTTAATGAACAAGCTGAAGATGCACTGTATAATTCTTGAGTGTGATGTTGTAATACGTAATGGTGTAATATGCCCTGATTTGCTAAAACCAACGTCTGTGGCAGGATATAGATATATCTAATTTTCACTGAGAAATTATCAAGTGGACATTAACATATGAGATAGGTTTCTTTTTTCTTTTTACAGTCTTTTACAATGTAATTCGTCACAAAGCATCCTCTTGTAATTGTTTTCATTTATCCTCAATGTCAATCTCTCTCTCTCTCTCTCTTTCTCTCTTCTCCCTATTTCTTTCTCCCTTCTTCTCATTGTCTCTTTTTCTCTCAGACGAATCTGGAAATATGGCGGCCTCTTTTTTAGCATCAAGGAAAAAATTTGGTTCCCTTATCCACTGTACTTGACGTGCATATGAATCACACCTTGACGGCACAGAAGTTAGAAATGATCGCCCATATTGTAGTAGAGACAGTCTGGATTTCAGACACAATTTGATTTTTTAAAAATAATAACAATAAATAAAAAATCATTTATGATCTTTTCTAATCAGCATGTAACTCATGATCCTCTGGGCGTCAACGCAAGATGTTGCAGGTGAGAGTGATATTCTTGTATAAACCGTTTTATTATGTTGTTATATTGTACTTGATGTTTATTCATTGTTTTTTATTTTTTTCTCACTGTGCAGCACTGGACGTGCCTCAAAATAGTGATATATTATACACAAGATATTTACGTTACTCTGAAAGGTCTGGGAGCAATAGACCAGACATATGTACATAATAATTACTTCTATGTCTTTGTTTTTATGGGTTCTTATGGTTAACCTGGCTTCAGGACATGGACAGCCATGTAATATCTGAGAACTGGCCATTCATCATCTCCTGATGAACTGTCTCGCTGTGTAACTGTACCGCAGGCAAGGGAAAGAGAAGGAGGGTGGAATAACATTGGTTATCGTTTCTGTTTGGGTTGTTTCATAACGGTATCGATTTCTATTTGATATCGGCATTGATGGAGGAGGTACGTTTGTAAAATCGTCTGGAAATCCTATTCGCTCGGGCAAAGCAGTTGAAATGTCATACGTTCACTTGTTTAGGCACCACCGGAAGGGTTCAAATGACCTTATGTTGAAGTGACTTCAGTGGACTCCTCGTGGAGAGATGTTTTCTTCTTTTCTGCATTAACTTCCTGGAGAAAGTAATTCTTATAATAGATGTTGATAAATGGTGCAATTAATTTTGTAAGAAACTCCAGAAATCCTGGTGGTTTGGTACTTGGTCAAAATCAACTTCACTTGCTCAGTTGAACACTGGAAATGCTAAGAAAGTGGCAGGATAAAAAAAAAAATCACTAAATTTCCTTTGAATGGATGGTATCTTCGGACTTCACTTGTTTTCATGCAAAACTTATTGATATCAACATTGATTGACAAGACGATCTTAAATGAGATGTCCCAGACATCGGGTCCAAACATTTAATCTGCCGAGTTCCTCTAGACCAGCTGAAAGTTCTATTGTTATCATCAGTTGCTCAAAGTGGCTGCACTATCATATATTTTCAATGAGTTCCACTTGGATAGATGGTATCCTTTGGTTGTTGTTTCATTGCACTGTTTGGCAGCACGGCATGATAAGTGGAATAAGATCAAACTCATATTTCAGCACAATACCATGGTCTTCACAACACTGGCACAACTTGACAGAATTATCAACGTTCGAGTCTCTGTCGTCTACAGCCCTGAACCTGCTCTTGTCACAAAACGACCGCCAGTATCACCGAGACTTACGGAGGGTCGTAAATCCAGTGATGGTCTCTATTGCACAACCGGCCACCTGGAAATGGGCCTGGCATCAAACACTTCATGACCTTCTAAGGCAACGTCATAACGATCTGTTTTTTGTTAATTACATCCTGGAAGTAGATCAAGTCACACACGCCTATAATTTCAGCTCAACTTTACGTACTTTCGAGAAGCAGATAAATCAAATAGTCACTGTTTTCTTGTTTGTCAATGATACCAGCTTGTTCACGAATATGACGAAAGAGGTATGTTCGTCTCTTACATTTAAGTGGTCCCATCTGATTCATACCACGGAATGGATAGTGGTCAGTACAGATTTTCAAAGTTCTTTTAATCTAACTGACCATAGTAAATACAGCGTTATCTGCTTTGATTTCATCACCTTTATTCATCAGTCAGAGAATGGCCTCTGTATTCATCGGAAATCAAGAGGGTTGTATGTTCCTAAAGGACATCTAACTTGCTGCGGACAGAGGTGGTCTAAGGAAGACATTGTCAAGATTTTCAAAGACTCAATGAAGAGGACTGTGGAGGGACTTGAAGGCATGCGACTTCCTGTGGCTATTCTGCATGATTTGGAAAAAAATACAGAGTATGTTCAAGACGGTAACTCCAGCAGGTATAAAGGTTATGCCATGGATTTGATCGACCTCCTCTCCTCAGTCTTAAAGTTTGAATACTCGCTAATTAGACCGACAGATGGTGGCGAGTATGGTGACGTTTTAGACAACAATTCTGCTACAGGAATGACAGGTAAGGCATTATATTATTGTCTTTTATCTCTGCTGTCTGCTAGTCATCAATGCATAAGGATATAAAATTTATGTACATCACTGAGTAACCATATTTGTCTGCTGTTTGTATGACTATTAGACCATCGGGATGACAATTAAGTGACTCCCATTTGCTCTCAGTTTAGTTATCAGTGGAATATACATGTATAGATTTTTATGACTAAGTATCCATAAATGTCTGCCCATCATGTATCTTTTATGTGTCAATATTTGCCTGTGCATACGGCCTTAAGATAAAACTGGTGTAATCGAACCAATTTAAACGCATATCTTTACGAGAATTTAAAGTGCCGAGAGTAGTTTTTTGAATCGTTGAACTAGGGGCTTTTGAGCTTCAAATTCGGATTCAGCATCTCCAAATTAGAGGTAAAGTGCGAAAAAAAAATTTGTTTTGTGTCCAATTGCCACGACAACCCCGCCATATTGGATTGCGTGTCTTGAAAATTAGCAACTTTCAAAAGCCTTAGGATCTTAAAGTATTGAATTGCAATCGTTTTAAATTTTGCACATGAATAGCTATTTATAAAAGATAATATGCATATTTCCTTTTTGCTTTTATGTCATACAATGTTGTAATATGTTCATACAACATACATTTTTGAGATATATGTGTTGACGGATGTATATTTGTCCCAATTTTCCACCAAATATCTCTTTTTTTTTTTTTCATTCACAATCGTAAAGAAAAAAAAAGGATGCATATTATTAAACACATGCTATGGAAAATATATATTCAAAGTTTGAAGTCAATTGGTTCAGAAGTAAAGAACCCTTTGGGGAAAAATGAAGGAAACACACATATGGAGAAAATCACAACTGACTTTTCATAATCTCTCTATACAGCCTCTAAGTGGTGCTGTGTTGGTGCTGTTTTAGGACATAAAACAGATGTTTCTGGCCCCATCCGTTATTTTTCTGGCATCCGAAGAGGTCAAAATGTCTAAAAAATAATAATAATAATAATAATAAAAAATAATAAATAAAAAAAGCCAAACTCAAATTTTGTTGGTTTCATCCCCCCTTCCCCCTTAAAAAACAGATTCTAAATGTTTGTAATTTGTCATCCAACAAAAAATTCTTGATTCAATAATCCCCGTTCGTAGAGTGGGTTTCTGTACTAGTATATCTATATTTCTATCTACCTATCTATCTATATGTGTGTGTGT